>CABFKO010022494.1:14821-28335 GCA_901766855.1 Panagrolaimus sp. ES5
AAAAAGCATACAGATTTTTTCGTTGATGGATCAATAAAAAGAAAACCATTTTTTTCCTGCCATTGTGTAACAAATCTTTGATTTTTTACATAGCTATAAGCAGCACTATTAAAATCGAAAGTCGAAATTACGAAAATATTTGAGGAGTTGAGTAAAATCTGTAAAATGATTATAAAAAGTTACAATTTAATTGATTTTAAATATCACTTTTATCATTTGTCCAGTGCTTGTTAACGCATAGATTTTGTTATAATTTTTATTGCTGCTGCTGCTGTTGCCGCTAGGGAACAATGCAGTGATATAAAGATTATCTTGTTCTTTCATTAAAAAAGAAGATGAAAATAGTTCGCCATAAACGGGCTCAAAATTTTCATATCGAATTTGATGTTGAAGATTTTTTGATGAAAATTTTGAAATTACTGCGTTGTCACAATTGCTTGCGAAACTTAGCTGTAAAAGTTACTTTCAGAAAAATTTTGAGTTTTTTCTTCAAATCAAAACTAACATTTTGAGAATTTTGACATGGTTGAAGAGTACCAGAATTTTCTTTCCACTCAAATTTTAAACATCCTTGATCAACATGATCTTCATAATTAGTTGTGTTACAATTCTAAATAAAAAAAAGGAATTTAATGATCATCAAAAATATTATTTCTCACACTTAAAGGTCGAGTAAAATTTTGGCAAAAATTCCAAGTCTTTTGAAATTCTTTTTCAATCTCTTCCATTTTAAATTTGCATATAATTGTTTCTTGTGTTTTTATCGCGATTAAAAGTGTATTCGAATCTGGCAAATATAATGCTGCTGTAATTTTATTACTAATATTAACCTTTGAATTATTATACCATATTCCTTCACAAGATAATATTAAATCCATTCGAGAAGCAATTTCTGAACTTTCATCATTACTACAAATTTGTGTTAAAACAATATCAGTGTTAATCCTGGCAATCTCTGATTCATTTGATATTAATTTTATATAAGAATACCGTCTTGTCACTTTATCAATAAAGTAAACATAATTTCCATGAACAAAACTGTAAATTGGATCAAAGCTGATAATATTTTTTTGATCCCTCGATAATCCTTGTGAAGTTAATCCATTACGAATAAAGCTGTATGATTCTATATAGACATTATTGTCTGCACGAACAGCTCTTATAAATAATAATTTACTTGCTTTTTGAATGCTTACACTCCAAAGCCGAATAACATCACGAAGAAAATTTCGATGTTTACGAAGTATACTAATGCAGTTACTTCCTCCGGTTGGATGAGTTGCTTCATTAAAAATTCGAAGTACACTAAAAATTAATTTGATCCATTTAATAGCTACAACAATAAAAATAAGGGTTTTTAAATCTCCATTTAAAAACAGGGGGAGATCACCTTTTTCCACGTAATCTCCCCTTTTTGTTTAAATGTTCGAACATTAAAAAAAGCAAAAATTAATTTTTTTTATTGTCGGTGGAGGAGATATTAATAATGCTCCTCAGATCTTTAATGATTTTTCAATTTAGATTTTTATAAAAATGATAAAAAAGCAACAAATACAAGAAAAACTGAAGTTTTAAATAAAAAAAATTAAAAAATTAAGCATTAATTTTTGGGAGAAAACTGGAAATTCACAAATCTTCATGAAGATCTTCATTTGGCAACCCTATTAAAATATAAAAACCATTTACCAACATTTCATATCATTGCAAATAATGATAAATTTTGCATCAATAAATTTAAATTCAATTAATTCATAAATGCCATTCAATTCTGGTGACAACAAAGCTGTATTAAATTCAGTGAAAATATAATTATCATCCAATTTTCCAAAAATTATTGTACTTTCTGTTGCAAATGCAATCATGGGACCATGTTTTGCAACACCTCGAAATCTTCCATAACGATATTCATAGATTTTTACAAAGTTCTGTGAATCAGTAAAGTGGCAAAAAGATAGAATAATAAAAATAGTTAATTCATGTTTGTGCATTTGATTAAAAAAGTGGCTGATATTTCGATAAACAAATAAAACTTTTTGGTTTCATTTAATTGATTTTAGCATTTGTGTTGTTGTTGATCTTCCTTTTGTTAAAGCAAAGCAATTAATCAATTTAAAAGGGTCAAAAAAACAAACTTTTTTTGCTAAGACATAAAAAGTGTAAATCAACAAAATATTTATTTTAAACAAACAAAATGCAAATACAGAAATATTGAAAAAAAAAATAAAACATTTGCAAATTTTTGATTTTATTTCAAATTAATAGCCAAAAAAACATTTGTTTAATTTATCTATTAATTTTTAAGATATTCTTTTTGATATTGAGTATTGTTTGTTGACTAAATTAAATTTTTTTAAACATTAATAAAAGAAGCAAGGCGCAGTTTATAAAAAGGAAGTAAAAAATTTTGTTAAAAAAATTTAAAAAAAAAGTTTGTTTGAAATTTACCATTGACGATGAAAGCATGTTGCAGTCAACCTTATTGAGTTCTTTGATAGTTTTTATATTTACATGCCCATAACGGTTGGTGGCACAGTAATGAAACTCTTAGCTTTTTCAGCTTCGCCACTTTTTCCATTATCTTCACCAAAATTATGTTTTTCTACAACTGAGATATTTGTTTGTTTTGGAGCATTATGGTCATTTGTAAAATCATCTTCTACTTTAACATGTAATTCAATAATTTTGTAAGATATAGTTGATTTCTTTGATTCAGTTGCTCCAAAGCCTTTTTCAATTCCAGCTTCCACTTTTTCAGAATCTGTACTAGCAGCTACATCAGCAGCTTTTTCATCGATACCATTAATGGAGAAATTTGAAGCTACAGTATTATCAATAATTTCATTTTCAATTAGTGGACTTGAAGCATTTCGTTCAAGCAATTCAATAATGTTTTCAGGTAAAGTTGAATTCTTTGATTTAGTTGCTTTAACGCCTTCTCCAATTCCAATTCCATCTACAACTTTTTCAAAAATTGCAACAGCAGCTTTTTCATCAATACCAGTATTGGAAAAATTTAAAGTTACAATATCGCCTGCAGTGTCATTTAGAAATTGTGAAATTGGACTATTACGTTCAGGTATACCAATAATTGTTCGAATTTTTTTCAAACCTTTTTCAATTAAATTTTTAATTAATTCAATTAAATTTTTTACCATGTCTTTTGTTGCAAGTTTAACAGCATCATCGTCTGAAATTGGCTTGGCTTCTGTTGAATAATTTAAAAGAATCAAAGATGCAACAACAATAAAAATAATCATGAAGAATCTCATTTTAATAAAATGGAAGTATAATGAAGCGGCTTACAGCTAGGGTAAAAAATATTGAAAATTAGGTAATGTTTTTATATCACTTTTTTTAAAGACAAGATTGCGTGAATGAACAACTGAGAAAAAGTGTGTTTACAAGAACTTTGACAAAAAAAAACTCATTTATTTACTGCTTTTTTCTTATTAAAATTCATCTTGGCATTGCTGGAAGCTCAACGCTACCCTTGTTTTTTTATGTCTCATTTTTGATCCTTTTTTATTGCTCAAAAATATTTCATGTTTTTGATTTCAATGTTTTTTGAGAAGCTTTGATAAATTAAGTGATGGTGGTCAAACTAAATATTTTCAAAGTTTTTTATTAACAAAAAAAAATTGACTCATTTATTGCTAATAAAACATTTATGCTTTTAAAACTAAAAAACAAATAAAAATGTTTAGCTCAAAAAAAAGACAACTGTTGTTTTTGACTTCTAATTTTTGTTTTTTTGGTTATTTAATTTGACCGACGGCAGCATCTGTAAAAAATTTCAGAAGTTTTAGTTTTTTTTTAGTTTTTTATATTTTTGAGATTTCATGGCAATATCATTAAAAAAACATCAATCCTTTGTAAAACATTTTTCCTCTTACAAAAAAGTTCTCTTTTTTTCTTTCTCCCATAATAAACGTAAAAAAGTAAAAATGTGACTCTTTTATTATTCAAAAAAAGCTAAACTTCAACAATGTGCAGACAATGTTACTTTTTTAATTGTGAAATAAGTGGTCTTTTCAAAATCGAAATACTACAAAAATATTAAAGGGAAAAAATTACAAGAGCAGTGAAAATATGTGCTAAAAGAAATACATAAAAAGTGCAAAATTGTGATTCTCTTTTTAGCATCAAAAATGATGAAACACATTTACGAAAAAAATTACTTGAATAAAAATACGTTTTTGCTTTTTCTTTTATAAACATGTAATATATGTAAAGTAATGAAATTTGATAAAAAAAAAAGTTGTCTACAAAATCATAAATATAGTTTACAATAATTTTTATGCTTTTAAGTTAAAATCCCTAAAAAATGTATATAAATATTGATGAAATCCTTATTTGAATTATAATAAATTATTTTATTCCATCTTTTCACTATCCATTTCCCAAAAATTTTCACATCCATAATCAAACAAAAATTTTTATTTGACTTTTCATGTTTTTTTATCTGGCAGCGGTTGTAAAAAAGCTGATAAAAAACCTTGTGATCGCTTTTTCTTTGTTGTCTCATTTTTTGATTTTATTGTCACAAACAATTTGTTGACGAAGCTTTTTTTTTCCTTTTGTTACAAGATTTTCTTGGAAACGGAAAAACAATAAAAATTACAAAGAATAAATGACTGTATTTTTTCATTTGCAATCGGTCTTTGCCCTTTTCACTTTTAATTTTTTCTTTTCACAAGAAAAAAAATGATAAAAGGAAAAAAAGCTTCATCAACAACGTTTTAGCGGCAATAAAATCAAAAAATGAGACAACAAAGAATAAGCGTTCACAAGGTTTTTTTTATCTTTTTATTAAGATTACAAGTAGTCACGGCAGCGGCCTGGACTGAAAAATTTCAGCAAAGCGGTCTTAAAAAATTCTTTTTTTATAGTGAAGTTTATTTTTGATGACTTTTTAACGTTCTAAAAATTTTTCATTTACTCTTAAAATTTTCCTCAGAAAATGATTTTCAATATACCCGACAAAAAAATGAGGCTAGAAAATGCTGAAATGTTTACACAAATGCAGATTATAAACATAAATAGTCAAATAAAGCATTTTCTGATTTCAGACAGCCAAATCTAAGATACTTTTTTTCAAAAAATTCTAAAATTTGTTGGCGATGACAATGATTTGAAAAACATTGAAAAGGTATACTGTAAATCTTGTCTCTTTTATGAATTGCATTTTTTTGTTTCAGGACTTCAATAACAAGCATGTCCAGGTCGGGTTCTCGAATAAATTTTTTTGAAAAGCCGAAAATTTTTGCCTTGTGCATGCGTTTCTCAAAAATAAACTGTAATAAAATAGTTTTTTTGCCGCCTCAGTGGCAGAGTGGTTAGCGTCCGCGCTCCTCGATGAGGACGTTCCTGTTTCCTGGTTCGAATCTCGTTCGGGGCAATCACTGTAAAATTGAGACGGGTGCTGGGGGGGACCCCAGGTTAAAAACATCCACATTAAATAAACCTAATGGACCACACCAGGATAAAAAAGGATAAAATAATTCAAAAAAATAATAACTCTTCGTGAGGCCTCGGTCGGTCATGAAATCTCTTCGATGAAATACAGGGAGAAAAAAAAAAGTTCCAACAACACCTTTCAAAAGAAATATTGTGACAAATATCATAGAAAGATGCCACTGATTGTGCATTTTTTTCAAAAATTATGTTTAATTAAAAATATTGTTACATGATGCAATAATTTAACAGTAGTGATTAAACAATTTTTAAGCTTTTAAAAAGCAATTAATATTCGATGCATTGTGTAGTTTCGATACAAGCATCAATGAACCCAGATACACGGTGGTTTGTTTGTTTGGCATTTTTTTGTAATTCACTTTCAATACGTGATTTTAGCTCTTCTGTTTCTTCTTCAACATCTTCAAAATTTAATTCACTTTTCTTACTCTGTAATTAAAAACAGTTACAATTGTTTTAATAACAATTATTAACTTACTTTTGCTTGTTCATAAGTCAAACCCAAATAACTTGTTCCACGAGTTAGACGTGCTTGAACACTTGGAGATGAAGCAGCAATTGAATAAATTGTTGCAAAATTTTTGATTACCGATGAAATTGCATATACCTTTACAACTGCTTCCATCATCTGTTTAATTTCTAAATCCTCCAAATTCTCTTGATTCGCATATTCGATGAACATCTGAGCATTGCATTGAAACGTGACAACAATTAAATTATTAATTGTTTGAAAATATTTTTGCATATTTAATGCAGTATTATCCAAAGTTTCCATTCGATGAATAATTTCAGCAATAGATGCAATTATTCCTTGAAGGGCATCTTTTTCTTCTTTATTCTTTTTCTCATCTATTTTAAGATTTATTAATTTATCTTCAACTTCTGAAAATTCTTTTCGAAATTCCATCAACATATCTTGTTCTACTTTTTTGTTGTCTGTTGCATTTTTGTAAGCAGTCTAGAAAATGGAATAAGTTTTGCAAATTCAAAATGTTTAAAACGATATATTTTGCACAAAATCCAAACACTTACATCCAATCCTTCCCGAGCTTTTGCTTTATTAAATGAAAAGAGATCAACCATTGCTGCACCAAATTTTTTTCCCATGCTTCCTGCTCGCTTTTGTTGAGTCTGTAAACAATTAAATGTTTAATTTCACTTAAAACTAATATTTACTTGATGCTCCTGCCAAGCGGTATCAAATTTTTTTTGTTGATCTTCAAGTTCATTTTGGCGGCGATCATGCTTTTTTTGAACAAGTTTTATTTGTTCATCAAGTTGTGATAAAGTCTGTTTAAGAGCTTCATCCTTGCTTTTTACATCGCTTTGAGCTCCAATAAGTCCTTTGATTAGCTCTGCAACAACATTTATCACATGTTCACATCGATCAGCACAGCTTTGTGATTTTTTTACACAAACTGTTGTTGCATCTTTCATTTGACGAGAAGTACGGTCAATAATATCACTGTTTTTGCTCTGTAAGAACGAATCAAAAAAGCTGCGAAATTTTCAAAACGCTTACCCAAATAGCTGGCAAAATGTACTTGAATTGATCAGAAACAAAAGTCGTTTTTAAATTAATGAAATCCAAATCAATTTTATTTTTTTGAATGAGTTGAATCATTTCTTGTGATACTTGAGTGACGCTTACTTTCATGGAATTTGGATTTGTCAAATAATGAAACTCTTCAACAGCGGATGAAATTAAGGGGTAATCAGGAGAGGTGGCAGCAGTGATAAGTAAATATTCAATACATGCACATGCCTTGATTAAATTTGATAATTCCTTCGCTGGTTCATTCAAAGTTTTAATAACTTGGTCATTAGTAATTTTTTCAATAATATCCTAAAACCCTTTAACATAAATATGGAGTTCAAAAATTAATAAAAATTCACCATTCTTTGAGTTTCAGATGGCATTAAACTCATTGCTGCTTTGGCAGATATCTCTTTGTTGTCCCTGTAAAAATTTATTTATATCGATGTTCTTAAAAAGACAATATTACTTTGAATTGTCTATGACATTGTAAGTTTTGTTTGCGATTAATCGTTGATCAAAAGCATTCCCTTCAACCATGATAATATTTCCATCACTGTCTTGAAGCATAATATCATCAACAGAAATCTTAAAAAGCTTTGCAAGTTGTGAAGGTGTAATTGAAGAAGCATTCAAATTGAGTGAACGAGTTGAAGTTTTAAAAAAAGCTTTTTCTGACATCTTGAAACAGAGACAACGGATTGCAGGAATTGAAGAAAGAAAATGAAAGTGAATGGATAGAAAAAGTACCCAATGAAGTTTCTGTATTATTTTACAGATAACATTTGAAAAAAGTAACAGTGTGTTCCGCCCCTTTTTCCAATAGATTACGGGTTGAAAAAGGCGGAGATAAATTAAATTTTATCATGAAATTATTGTGTTCTGCTTGGGCGGAGTTTAAAAAAAATCAACAGACAAAATTATATTTCATTAATAGCTTATTTCTGGCTTCAGACCAGTCTTTTCTCTCCATTATTTTTTCAGTTACATGTTTTTCCAATGGCTCAAGCATCATTTACATATGGCCGAAAATCAGTACATTTTCCCATTTTGGGTCTTACTCCAAGTATTGTGGCAAAAAGATTAAATGTAAATCTAAGTGAATTATATCTGATTGACTGCAGCCATAAACTGATAACTGTTGAAAATGAGAATTTTGATGCTGAAATTATACCCGACGAATCATATAATGTTTACGATGATCGTGAAATACCGTAAGCTAGTTAATAAAAATTTTATATGAATTTTAAAAAATATGTATAAATTTTTTAGGCCTGTGGAAAAGAATATTGTAGCACCACTTGCAAAAACTCATTCTTTAAACTTCAAAAAGTCCCTGCAAATACTTAATCCTGTTGAAAATATTCATAGTAACATCAAACTGCAAGGTCTAGCACTTGTAACAATGAATGCAAAAGATTTTGCACTTGAACCTGGCAATTACAAGCATATTAAAAATTTGAAATCTCTTCGTGCAGCTGTTCATGATTTAACATCAGCAGTTACAAAAACCTATCTTGAAACTACTGATAGTGCTGCAGAAGTTCATGCAGGACTAAGTAATATTTTAAAAGGAGTTCCTGATATGTTAAAAGAAGTAGACCATGTAAGTTTTGTAATGCTTCAATTGACTAAAACATTTACCTCCATTCTTTCAGCCAAACACTGATTCTAATGAAGTCCTTGAAGATTTAGAAAATTGGATGCAAGAAACATTACAAGAATGCTACGATCAATCAAAGAAGGGTACAAAAGCAACAGAAGATTTGCTAGAACATGTTCATGAATTAGAAAGTGCCTTAATAGCATCACTTGGAGCAGAAGAAAAAAAAAGTGTCAATAATGAAGTAAATGAAGAAATGTTAGAACTGTTGAAGAAACAACAAAAAAGATTTGAACAAGCTAAAATGAATGCAAAAGTTCAGATTGATAAAGCTTGGGAAGCCAAAATGGTAAGTTTTTATATTTACAGACTTAAATAAAGTGTAATATTAAAGGTTAAAAATAGCAATTTAGCCTTCTTTCGGTAAAAACAAAACAAATAAAATGTTTTTGAGTTCACTTTATGAAAAAATCGATGTGCAATAAAAGGTTCAAAAAAAGTGTAATAAAAAAAAATTTTCTGCTAAAAGACTTTTCACTAAAAAATAGATTTTGTCTTTGACCATCAAAATCTGTAAAACAACACATAAAAATTTTATTTTTTGATTTCAAAAACTGTTCTTAAAATTTTGACTCTTGCAAGTACTTTTTAGTTTGTTGCCATGCTAGAATTTCCCTCTCTATTGAAAGCTTTATCTTTGGTGTCGCAATTTTTTCTTAAGAAATTGTCAAAAAAAAATTAAACTTTAAAAAGGAATATCTAAAAATTAATAAACATACTAATCTATTATTGCTTCTTTACAGATAGACAAAAATGCAGACGAAGAATACGATACAGCAAAAAAAAGAAGCAATGAAAAAATGCGTGAAATTTCTGACCTTGAATTCAAAATTGCAGAAGTGACTAAAAGCGGGGCAAAAAAGGAAGATGTTTTAAATGTTCTCCGTGAAAGTATAAAAGGAATACAAGATGTAAAAGAAAATTGGAGAAATGCATCTTCGATAATTCAAGAAATGAAAAATAAACTAAATATTGAAAAAGATGCAGGACGTTGGAAAAATGCAACAGAATCATCGAAAATAGATTTGAATAAGCGTCATTTAATTGAAAATATGTTAGAATTTTTGTCAGTTGGATATAAAGTTGATTATTGGATGAATGTTCAAAATCAAATTACCAATGATTACTTGCTCACTTTAGCTTCTTCAGCAACAAATGTTTTTGGTGGAGGGAAAGTAAGTTTTATAAAACGGTTGATAAATAATTAGACATTTTTTGCAGGCTTTAAGTGTTAAAAATGATGTACCAAAAATGAATGAAGAAGCAGTAGGGCTAATAAAAACTATACAATCTGAGATGGTAAAAGAGTATGAAGATACTTTACAAGAGTGTTTATCACTCTATTCTGTTGTAACCATTTTTCAATCTGATAGTAATTTGTATAAAATGTAAAAAACTTTAGGGGGACTCAATCAATAAATTAAATTCAATTGTAATATAAAAATTTTAAAGCTGTTCTCTTATCAGCGTTTATTTTTTATATTATCATTTTTTTAAACAAGTGTTTATTTTTTATTTAGCGTAAATCATGGAAAAATCTCAATTCCAATATAATGGAAGATCAATGGGAATCAATGTTCATACAGTAACTCCAAAACAACTTGGAATTGTTTTTCGAATTTCAAATATTGAACAAAAAATGCTTCAAGATGAAGAAGGATCTTTGCATGTAATAACAAAGGACAGATTTGACCCAAAATTGGAGCCCCAAAAAACTTATTTTTTTGTTGACCTTGATGATTCAAAGTTTGATAGCATTCAAAATAAATTCAAAATATTTAATTTTTAAATTTTTAGCCAACAGCAACAAAATGCCTCTGAAAACCCTCAAAATTTTCATGATAATTCATCAACAAATCACGCTGATTTTTATGGTCAAAAACCAACTCCACAAGAAAACAATCAACGTGAACAACTCCCTCCTCGACCACAACACCAACAAAAAGCATCTCAAGTTGGCGGTACTCAAGTAAGAAAATAAACTTCATTCTTTGTGATAAAAATATTTCTCTCTTTTAGGCGATTGTCCTTCAAGACAATAAAGCATATTTAAAATCAGGAAAAATATTTTTTGAAAACATTGCAAATGGTTGTGTTGCAATCGAAGAACTGGTTTTATTATCAGCAAGTGCACCAGATGTTAAACTTGCCGATAATAGCTCACTTCGTGTATCCATTTTTGAAGCCATTCGAGCTCTCGGTAAAGCATACACTGATGCAGGGAATACAGTAAATGAAATAAAATTGCGGTTTAATGAAATCCCAACCAGTATTCGTCAAGGTCTTGAAGCCTTTTCACAAGTAAGTTCAAATCTATTGGATTTTAAGAAAACACAAAAGTTGAAAATTTTTTAGCAACAAGACACGCATCGGCATTTACAAACATTGCAAAATTTGGTAAAAACCAGTATAGAAGCAGCAGAAGCAAAGATAAATTTGTTTAAATCTCCGCAATCCGAATTCCTTGACCTTGAGTATAAAGTTAAAACTGCTGAAAAAGAAGAAGCCCTGAAAAATAAATCGGAGCGCAGTAAGCAATCAAATGGACAAATGGAAATGAAAAAAATTGAAAATGCTCTTCAACAAAAAGAGAATGAAATTAAGAACTTAGATTTTTCAATTCGGGTTAGATTATTTACAAAAAGTGTTGTGAAACCGTGCATTAATTTTTAGAGTCTTGAAGAAGAAATAAAAGCTTTTGAAAGGGAATCAGCAAGAAAGAAAGAAAAAGGTGGAAAGGGATTATTTGGAGGCAATAAAAATGGAAGTCAAAATGACGAGCTTCAGCGACAACAATTACAACAGCAACAAAGTTCAGCACGAAAGCAAAAACATCAACTTGAAAATGAAATTGATGATTTAGAAGAGAAAAAAATTGTTGTCAAGCACCAATCAGCAAATGCCAAAACAGAACCCTCAACAAATTGGGAAAAAGTAAATGGCTCATTGAATAAAGTTATTTTTCAAATTGGAGAAATTGACAAAACTTGGAAACTGCTTTTAAATTTCATCAAAACCATTGAAGCTAAAGTCAAAGAAATGCAACGTGTTGCTTCATCTGGAAATTCAGATAATTCACTTTTAATAAATGCAGCACTTCAAAGTACTTTAAATGCATGGGTTATCTGTCAATGTTGTGAAATTTATGATGATATCGTTAAAGCTTATGTTGTACCTCTTGTTACTGGAGTAACAAGCAATTATGGGCTTAGCCTTGAAGATGCTCAAAGCAAACTTACTGCTGAAAAAACAAAAGCTCAAAATGTTAAGAATGAAATTGCAAATATTGCTGACAAACGACTTTTGGAAGCTGTCAATAATTTAGCTACGGTTTCTGCGAACACTGAAGAAGTTTTTACTTTCATTTTTTCAACAGCTTAATTGCTGCACCCGAAATATTTCTAATTTTAAAATCCTTTTTCATTAATTATTTTGCTAAATCTAAAATATGAAACATTTTTTAAGCATCTTTTTTAAGTTATTCTCCATTAAATAAAAGTTTTTTCTTCTTTTTTTGAAATTAGGTCAACGTGTTATAGTATTCACGATATACTTATATTTGTGCTTTGCAAAAAACCTTTTTTATTCTTAATCAAATTTGCAGATTAAAATGAAGAATATTGAAAAGCTTGAAGAGCAATGTGAACAAATCCAGGATAAGCTAAACAGCCATGATTCAACAATTAGACAGGTAATTTTTACTTTTAACTTAAAAGTAACAAATGAATATTTAACCTTTTTCTCAGGTACTACAAGATTTGAGTGAATGTACTGCCGAAGATGCAGGAAATGAAAGCTATTTTAGCAAAATCAAAAAACAAATAACAAATTGCATCGACGAAATAGCCGAAGAAAAGGGACGACTTTCAGATATAAAAGCAAATGCAAGCAAACTTTCATCTGATTTAATGTCAGCTGAAAGAAAATTGAGTGATAAAGTGGATCAGTTGGAAGAACGCTCAGATTATTTATGGAAAAAAATTCGTGAAAATAATAGCGAATATGAAGATGCTGAAAATGAAAGAAAAGAAGTGAGTTTAAGATATTTAAAATAGCACCTAAATTGAATTTATTTAAGGCCAGCAGAAAATTGGATGAAGCTGCTAGATTATTATCTGAAGCTGTTAAAGAGAAAGAAGAAAATGACAAACGTAATAAGTTAATTGGGATGATTTTAATGCCAATCGGGGTAACAATGATAGTCTTATAAAAAAGTCATGTTTCAATATTGCGTGTTTCAGGGAATGGCACTGCCACACCTTTTATCCTTAATTGACGGTAAAAAGGAAGAAATTGAACGGCTTGAATCAAATGCAAGATACCTTCAAGATAAATTCCGCAAAATTAAAGGTTTTTTAATAAAAATTGACCGAAATTTGAAATGAAACATCAAATTTTAGAAGCCCACCAAAAATTAGAATCGGAAAAAAGTGATTTAGAACGTAGCCGAGGTTATACAAGAGATGATTTATATGAAACAAGAAAAAATTCTGCAACATTAGAACGATTAACTAAAAAAACTGTTTTAATGGAAGACAAAATTGTTACATGGACCAAAATGTTGCTAGAACTGAATGGAAAGATCCAAAAAATTCAAAAGAATCGTGGAATGATTAATGAAAGAATGTTTGAGCGTCAAGAAGATGAAATAAAAAAGCAAATTCATCAAGTTGTCAAAGATGCTCGAATAACTTATCAAAATCAAATAAATGGCTCACTTTTTGACCTTATTTTAAACTTTAAATACCGAGATCAAATCTTGTTAAATCTCAAATGATTGGGGAAACACGCTGGGATAATATGCAAATTTGTGGAACTTTGAAGCTTTATAACTATTGA
>CABFKO010022505.1:11850-30397 GCA_901766855.1 Panagrolaimus sp. ES5
TTAGCGCCCTGTTACTCCACAAAACTGGTCTGAAACTCTTCAATGCAAAGAATTTCGAAATTCTTGTATTCCATATGTAAAACAATGGATTCAGAATCCAAACTTCTCTGAAGATTGTCTCTATGTCAATGTTATTGCTCCAGCTGAACCATCCTCAGATCCAAAGGGATATCCAGTTTTAGTCTATATCCATGGTGGTGGCTTTGGATTTGGAGATGTCATTAAATGTGGCTTTGATAAAATTACAAAAAATTATGCAAAACGTGGTTTGGTTACTGTAACAGTACCATATCGAGTCGGATTATATGGTAGATTTTGAATATTCGAAACATGTTTTAATTAATTTTTTTAGGATTCATGTCACTTGGAACAAAAGAAGATCCAGGAAATCTCGGATTATGGGATCAAGTTGCAGCATTAAAATTCATCAAAAATAATATCAAGCACCTTGGTGGAAATGATGAAAATATTACTATTTGGGGACAATCTGCTGGTTCTGCATCTGTTGATTTGATGGCACTATCTCCACATTCACGAGGTTTGAATGTTTTAACAATAATTTTATGCAAATTAATTTTTTATAGATTTATTCCATAAAGTTATTCAAGCAAGTGGTGCAGCTTTGGATGAATGGGCTTCAACGGCACCAGTAATAAAAGTTACAAAACAACTTGCAAAATTTATGGGTTGTGAATCTGAAGATGCCAAATAAATTAAAGCGTTTTTGAAGAAACAAAAATGGGAAGATATTATGAATATCTCATCCACTAAAGTATGTTTTGATTGGGAGGGATACTGTAGTTTTGCTATTTTGTGTTTCAATTTAAACAACTACAGTAACTCATCAAAAAAAAACTTTTACAAAAATTGAAACTAATATAATTAATTTAGTTTGATCCAAATGATAAAACCAAAGACAATTATATCGGATTTGGGCCAAGATTGGATGATGACTTTTTTGCTGGAAAAACTGTTGAACAATTAATTGAGGAATCCCCAAAGAAGCCAACAATTATGGGGCTCATGACTCTTGAAGGTGGAATTTTTTTGTGTAAGCTTTCATAAATCCATATCTCATTCTACCGTATACCTCATTTTACAGTATCTGGAATGAAACCTGAAGATTTTAAAACATATTCAGGAAAAAATATTTCAAATGCAATTAAAAATCGATATGCTGCAGAATCTCGTGCTGGAAAAGATGCCCTTGGACTTCAACAAGATTTAATTGAATATTTTGTTAATCGAGATGCTCCAACAACCCCGAATCCATTGTTTTACATTCAGAGACATGGTGAACTTGCTTCTGATTTAATGTTTAATCAAGAAGTTTTTAAAGAAGCTGATTTAAAGACAAAACTTGGATGGCCAATTTACTTCTATTTTTGGAATCATATGAGCAAAGAAATGTATGCTTCAATTGGTTCAGTTGCAAAAGGTTTGTTAGATGGCTCTCAACACGAAAGTTTGAAAATAATCAATAAATATGTATTTTTAGGTGCATTTCATTCCTATGAGCTTTCGTATTCTTTCGATCAAGAAGTATATCCACAAGATAAAAAAGGTGATGCAGAAATGAAAATTCAAAATTATTTTGCTGATTTCTTTGCACAATTTGCTAAAACTGGGTATCATTTACTTTATCATTTTATCATATCAGTTCAATCAAAAATCGTATTTTTAGAAATCCAAAAACTGATACAATTCCATTCCCAAAATATACGGTGGATAAGCAAGAAGCCCTTTGGATTGATCCAGATTTATCAGTAAAATCTCGAGTTTGGGAAGATCGAAGAAAATTTTGGGATAATCTCACCGAAAAATATGATTACAGCCCACTTCGAGGACGTACTCGTGAACAAATTAAAAATCGTTATACTAATTGACAATGCCATTTGTAAAAAAAAGTGTTTTTAATAATTTCTATTTATTTTTCAATTTTGGAGTTTAGCTCATAAAAACAATTATATGTTTTTTTAAAAGAAACTTCTACAGTTTTACCAGGGGATACTGTTATAAATGGAATAAAATTGAATATTTAATTTTTGAGAAAATGTAAATGAAATTCTTAATTAATTTAATTAACAATTTAATTTAAATATTGACCCAATATAAAAAACTTTTTGTTTTTTTCTAAAAAACCATAACAGCAAAGAATCAAGTGAAGTAATAATTTTGTGTAATACTTTAAATAATATAGTAAAAGTGAAAATAAAAAAACCAAAAAATTATAAATTTATAAAGGTGGAAGACGAGGATAATAATTTAAAAAAAAATAAATAAGTGGTTCTATATGTTTACCGTGATCATTATGCTTAAAAACAATCATCGGTCATATAAAAAACTGTTGGCTCTTCAATGGCATCTTTATTTCTATTATAAAACTTGTGCTTATTTATTTATTATGGAATATATGACGGAATTACAAAAACATTTAATTAAATTAAAATTATTTTATATTACTGATTAAATTTGTAGTTATAATAACAAATGCGTCAAAAGCGTGCAATTTAATTAAAGTATCTTAAAATTTAGCTGTTTACATTTCTGCCCCATTTGGATTCTTCAGATTCTTCCTTTTTTGGTTTCCCTTTTATCACATCAAGACCAGCTTTAACAAATTCTAATTTTTCAGGCAATGATTCAAGCCAATCAATTCCGTTTAAAACAATTAATTGTAAAGCTTGTGTAAAAAGGAATAAATAATGCCATCCCGTTATTTGGGAATAATATAATGCAAGATTTTCAGCAATCTAAAATTCTTTATTTGAATAATTATTTCTTTATACTATTTCATACCAATGGAATAGCAAGAAATATTTGCGGAATTATAAGTAGAGCCAATGTTGAATTTGTCAAGATAAGCTTTTTTTCTTCTGCTTTTTCTTCTTCACTTTCATTTCCATTTTCTTTTTTACCAAAAAGTTTTTCAGTAAATTCTTTTAATAATTGTTGTTTTTCTGATTCTTCTAGCTTTTTCTTTTCTTCTTCATAGGTATTTAATTCTTCTTGGATGGTAAAAGAGGAATTGATTAATTTTGAAATTCCTAAATTTGACCATCTTCTTGAAAATAAAATTATGTAAAATGGAATGGTAAGTAAAAGTAAAATTATTGGAAACCATAAAGCCAGAATAGCATAATCTGGTCGAACCCAACAGCTAAAAAATTTGCATTTTTTATAAGAATTTCATTTCTGTTTTTCAAAATATTTGTAGAATTTAAAAATACATTGTATGATTTAAGAGATCCTCTACCAGAAAATTAAGGATTTTTTAATCATAGTGGCATTTTTTTCAGAATTTTTTTCTTTTAGAGTCAATCGATTGTACACGGTTATGTAAGCTAAAAAATTCTAAAAAAAATGCGGCTTTGATTAAAAAATCCTCGGTTTTCTGGTACAGGCATTCTTACAGCCCTTTCTTCATTTGTTTTTTATACAAAATAAATATGTATTAAGCGATTATAAAACTTGAAAATTATTAATTTTTTAAACAATAACTTACTATCCATCATTTCGTTTAAAAAACGATGTCAAAGTTACAGCAAAAATACCTGTAAGTATTATTGGAATACCGTAACTATGAATAAATGGAATGTAATTTTTTTTATTTCCCGTAAAAATATAAAACATATTTTTAAGTGCCGGTTTCCAACATCCAAGGGCATCTAAAGTCATAATTAGCATAATTACAGATAAAAAAACCGCTCTGAAATGTATAATTGTTATTTTAATTAATTTAATTATTTTTGCATACGAAATATATAAAATATATCCAAAAATTGCATAAGAAGTACACCAGTTTTGGCTTGTATCTTCAATTGTTTGTTGTGAAATAAAAATTGAATAAAATGAATAAATCATGAATGTTATATTATAGCAGCATGCAAAAAATTTCAATTTCACTGGAAGATTTTTATCACCAAAAATGCTAAAGAAAACTTTGAAAACTCTTCCAACGATTGGAATGGCATCACTTTGAATGATAACAGCAGCAATTCCAATAACAGCTAAAAAGATGCCGAATCCAGTGATAATTGATGCTGTCGTTTTTGCGCCACTGCTGCAAACAATTGGTTCAGTTGGATTTCCATCCTATAAAAAATAAAGTGTTTGTGAAATAAAGAAATTTTAATATACCACGACAAGTGTACACATTCCATTAGGGCAATGGGAAGTGTAATGTTTACTGCTTTTTGTGACTTTACTTCCAGAATCTTCAAAAGATGTCCGAATAAATTTTGCAATTTTATATTTTGTAATATGCAAATCGTTTTCATCCTTAAAACCATCATTAAATATTTTTTACATCTTTCAACTTACATCCCGACGCTTAATCCAAATATACGATCCTGTACCAATAGAGTCACCATTTGGATAAACTCCTCCAACGTTTGATCCATAATTATTTTTATAATATGTTCCATCTGAACATCGATCAGCAGTATCAAATGTTGTTGGCTGATCGGGACTTTGCGGATATCCAAGTCCGTTTTTAATATTCATTGTATTATTTTTAACCAAAGCAAAAAATGATAAACTTTTCCACATGATTAAAAATGCTTTTTGTGCTGAAAAATATTCTTAAAATTATTTCTATAGAGTATAATTACCGTTATTGCAAAGAGCATATGGATTAAAAGATGTACAAAATTCTGCATCTTTACTTCCAGAAGGAACTTGTGAAGTTGAAGAATAACAAACTTCATGAGAATTTTCAGTATTAACACAAAATGAATCATTCAAAGTAAAAGAATGTACCAAAATATTTGAGTAATTTAAATCTTGTCTTGTTTTTGCTATCACTTTTGGCAAAGACGATGGATACCAAAGCAATGAATTTGGTGTTATATTATTTGCACCCGCCAAAGTATCCAATGGCTGTTTAACAACTGAATTTGTAATATCGAGAAATTTATGAGCTCCCTAAAAAAATTCATATTAAATATTATTAATTAATCTCGAATGAAAAGTTACATCTTGGGTAAGATTATTAACAGTCGTTACAGTATTGTAAAGGAATATTCCAGTATCATGTACATTTGCAGCTGTAAAGTTGTCATTATTTATTTTTTCTTGAATATGTGTTGAAGTTGTATTAATTAATTGATCAATGGTTGTTGGATCACTTGTATTAATTATGCGGCAAGTTTGATCGATAATATAAGAGTTGTCGGAATCACTACAATTAAGTATTGGCACGGGAGGAATGATTTCTGCAAGAAAACCTTACAAATTTATTTTCTCAGTGTCTTATTCTTATTTTCTATTGTATTAAGCTTATACTTTTTGGTTTGGTTTTGCAATATTTAACTAACGATTTGTGAATTTAAAACGTTCATACCATTTGGACTTGGCGTTGAAGGAAAGAAAGTTGTTGTACTTATTGTCGGCGTGGAAATGCAGTCTTAAAATTTACATTTTAATAAAATCATTTAACGAGTGATGTGTCTCACATTCATCAATAGGTAATTTGCTTGCTGGTAGTATGTTTTTTATTTTTGGTTGAATTATTTCTAAAGATGGTTTAACATTGCTAGCCATGTCATTTATTCTTTTCGTGGTAGCACCTAATTTTTCATTGTTGTTTAATTTTTTGAATCCATTAATGCATCCATAAGCAGCGTAATACAAATTATCCCAATTTTCAGGATGTCTTTGTGAGAGATTATGCCAATAAATAAAATTGCTTGAAAATTGTGTTAATTTTGATTCGTCAACATTTGAACCTAACAATATAAATGTTATGCTAACATTTTGCGGTAACTGAGAAAAAAAGTTATTCGCATTTTCAAGAGCTGCATCAGATGTATCGGAAATAAAAATTAATGCAACGAATAGCCAATTTGTACTTCCAACTGCTTCAATATCTGCTAATAAACCAGCAAATTGTAGTGAAAGTGAATATGAATTGGAAATTGATTGTTGAGTGCTGTTAACTTCTGTTCGAATTTGTGAACTTGTTTGATTATTATTCCAAGAAGCTACTGAACTGTAGGCTCCATTAACCCGAAGGCGATAGGGGTGATTTATTTGAAATGTTGCGTTTGAAATAAATTTCATTTGAGTCTGTAAAAAACGGCAAACATTTTAAAATATTTGATGAAAAATAATTTACTCTAAAGTCTTCATTTTGCAACGTGTTCGAATCATCATATGAAAAGCATATCCAATTTTGACATGGATAGTATGGTAGAGGAGTTGTAACGGGGGTGATAACACCACCGCCACCTAAAATAGTTTTTAGCTATGCTATTTCAATTTTAAGAAACGTACATCCATATACAGATCCGTATAGATTATCCCAGTTATCAGGTTGTGATTGAGATAAATCTTTCCAATTAATAAAATTGGTTGAAAAGTTTGTTAATCGATTTTGATCAGCATTAGGTCCAAGTAAAACAAATGTTGTTATATTTACGTTTGACAATATACTTATATAATTTTCAGATCCATTTAGGGCAGCAACAGAAGTATCGGAAATAAAAATAAGGGCTCCTATTGGATAATAGTTGTTACTTGGAATGTCTAATGATGCCCTTGCAAGTGCTTGTAATTGTAATCTTAAACTATATGCTCCACTTTGTTGAAAATTTAATACTGTATTTTGTATTTCTGTAATGTTTAATCCACTCTTCCAAGATACATTATTATTAAAAGCTGATAAAGCTGCAATTCTTTCTGGATGGGTTATATTTTTAATTGCAGATGAAATAAAATTAATTTGATTCTGGAAAAATTTGAGATAAATGATTATTAAAAAAACGAGTCCTACTGCAAATGATGATGCATCAAGTGTGTTAGAGTCATCAACTCCAAAACTTATCCAACTGGGACATGGAATATATGAAACTGTGGGGGTACTTCCGTATGTTGAGGTTCGGCTGGGTGAAACAGTACTTGTTGGCCCAAATGTACTGATTCCTTCCTTACCTAAAATAAGAAATTTATTTTAACAGTGGAACTGAAAACAGCCGTACATCCATATGCAGTACTATAAGACTCATTCCAGTATGTTGGTTGTGCTGGGTAAGAATTATACCAGAAAATGGTGTTATTTGAATATTTTGATAATTTGTTTGCTTCTACGTTGTTTCCAATTAGAACAAATGTAATTCTGATAGAAGTAAATAATTGATTAAAAAGTTGATCGGCTCCTGCAAGTGCTGAATCTGAAGTGTTAGAAATAAATATTAGAGCTCCAACGGGTACGTCAGTAACAGTAATATTTTGTAAATTTATTAATAACGCAGCAAACTGCTGCCGTAAACTATAAGGTCCACTTTGTGGCATTACCAAAACACCGGACTGAATTTGTTGAATTGTTAATCCCGAGTTCCACGATGCGGATTGTGAAAACATTCCAACAGCAGCGATTCTTTCTGGATGATTTAGATTTCCAATTGCTGATGAAATAAAAGATAATTTGTTCTAAAATATTTAAAAATATCGCTTGTATTTAACTTCCACTTACAACGTAGTCACTAGAATTCAAAGCATTTGAATCATCGATACCAAAATAAATCCAACTTTGACAAGGAATATATGGGGCTGCAATACCTAAACCAAAAGGTAAATACAAATAATTATATAACATGATTTCTGAATTTTTATATCTCACATCTAAAAGCATCGGATAAATCCCATCCATCCGGTTCAGAAAAAAATCCAATATTTTGCCAATTATAAATAATTGCATCATCAAAACCTTGTAAATCAGCTGCATTTGTATTTGATCCAACTAAAATAAATGTCAATTTTATTCCAATGTATTTCAAAGCGCTATTATAGAGATTAACAGCTTGCTGAATGTTGATAGAATTTGCAGTATTTGCTACAAAAATTAAAGTAGAATCTGGAGCTGTTTGATTCAAGTTCTCATCAGATACAAGCATCCGAATCGCTCTTAAAATACTTCCTCCAGAAGTCGTCTGATTCGTAGTATTAATTGCTTGTTGAAGCCCGTTTTGGGTATTGCTTGGATCCCATGGATACTCAAAAATTCCGCGAATTTCGTTATATTCTCCATATCGGATTCTTTCAGGATGTGTCATTTGTCCCAAAATTGTTTCAATAAACGTTAATTGTGTCTGAAATATTTATAAGTTTCTGTTTGAAATTTACTAAACTGTTACTTGAAATTGATAAGATGTCAACTCATTTGATGAGTCAGCAACAACTGTTATCCAATTATAACATGGATAATATGAACCCTGGGCAGGTGTAGACGTTGATAGCGTTAATTGTGTGGAAGTTGTTGCAGGATTTATAGTTGTCCCTAATATATTGCAATCAACCTCATTATTACATGTCCCATTGTCGGAATATAACCCATCTCTGTTATTTAAGATTAAAAAGGTTTTAAAAATTTCATAAGGTTCATCACAAAGTTCAAGATTTATTGTAAAGTTTCCAATATAAGAAAGTGGGTCGAATGAAGAACACTGATTGTTTTTTGTACTAAAACAGAAAAAAACTTTAAGTTAAAACAAAACTTTTATTGCAAAAATTTTATGTTTTAATTATCTTTTTTTCTAACTCATATAAATGTGCTTATCAAAGATGAAAGGAAAGTAATAGTTTGACAGCGACATACTTTTCTTCGGAAAAAAACATTTGTTAAGTGAAAATGTTTTATGTGCATTAGAATTTTGCATATGAGTTAGTACAGATAAATTTTTGAGTAAAAATTATCAAGTAAATTTTAAATATAAAAAGGCAAAACATAACCAATTTTTTTATTTTTGGTCATAACGTTTTTTTCCGAAATGCTATAATCCTGACGATCAGAGTCTTTTTCTATTGTTCTTTTGCCAGATCGTCAGAGTCATACCGCTTCTCTTTAAGATGAAAAGTATATCAAATCAAATCTCGTTTAACACAAAAAAAATTAAGAAATTTAAATTATTGTGTCACAAACATAGATAAATGACATTATGCTATTAAATGACGATTATAAACATGAATATTTACTGTTAATTGAGCAATGATTTTTTTTTCGAACGTTAAATTCAATGTACTATAAATTTTTACAAATAACTTACGAGATCGATGTTACATCATTTAATTTTATGCATAAGTCCCGATTAAATTTATCAGTTGTAACATTTGAAAATCCTGCATAGATTAAAATTGAAGAATTATCATGATAGAAATTAATATTTCCATAAATTCCACAATAATTCCCTGTTAAATCAAAGGCGATACTTATCCCAGAACAATATGTTTGACCTTCAGTTTTATGGATAAAAAATAGAAGATTAAAAAAATAATACAAAACACGTTTCATCGTGTTTCGAGTCAGACAAAAATAATGTTGATGGACTAAAGTTATTAGTACTTAAAACAAAAATGCATGCATTAATTTAAGTGATAACAAAATAAAACAAATAAAATGTTTTTCTATTGTTCTAAAAACAAGCTATGCCGCAAAGGTTATTTTTGAACATTAAAAAAGGCTTTTTGTCTGATAACCGCTTCATTAATGTGTATTGATCTGTAGATAATTTCAAACATCAATAAAATAAATTAATTCACTCATTTGTATTTTGCTTTTTTGAAAGATAGAAACAAAACTACTTTTTTGCGTTAGTCTTCAAAAAAATTGAACTTTTTTGCATTAATGATTCTTCAAACAATGCACTGCTTTTTTAACAGAAAAAATATTCTAAGCAAATAATTAACTATTATGTCATATAGTTATTCCGAATTTCGGTCTACGCATTCATAAATAAAAATTTCATCATTACCTAATTTTATAATATGTATTTGGAATGAAACTTGAAAATACAAAAATATATAAACAACTTCGGGAAAGGCAATCAAAAATCAATATGCTCCAGAATCCCGGGCTAGACCATACGAGGTTTTATCTTTCCGTAGAAAAGATGTCCCTGAATATTTTGTTAATCGTGATTCTCCAACAACCTTGAATTCATTTTGTATCTTTAAAAACATGCCGAACTTTTATTTTATCATTTTTTAATTTGGAGATTAGCTTTCATTAATATAATAATGTGTTTTTAAAGTAATGCTTTATAAAGTCACTTTTACAAAATTAATAAAATTAAACTTTTGTTTAAACTTTTATCATTCAAATAAATAATATTAATGACAAAACCGAAAAACATAAAAATCAATTGATGATTTTCGCATATGATTGATCGATTGTGTGTTATCTCAATTAAACGCAAAAAATGTGTGATCAGAGGTTTGCTTCTTTTTTGTTGTTGTTGTCTTCATTTAATTTTTTGATCAACAATGGCGTAAGTTTTTGCTTAAAATATTTACAAATTGAAGGAAATAAATACATTTTTGAGGTGGTATCACATTATTGGCGTTGGAGTTTTAGCGATTATTGTTTTACAAAATGCTTCACATTATGATACAAAACCTTTTAAGTAGAATACACTTTAATTAAGTTTATTTTATTCAATTTTTTGTTTTAGAATGCCTGAAAAGCCATCTCTTACAGGTCCTTTAAGCCCAAACAAGGCTTTACAAAATGCTAAAATTTTGTTTAAAGGTGAAATTCATGGCCCTGAATCATTTGAATGGTATAATGGTATACAAATTTGCATAAAATATTTATTTTTGATTGTTTCATTTATGGACTTTATAGGTGCATTGTATTCAACTAGTCACGATGCCTACTTAAAAATTGTAAATGATAAAATTGTAAAAATTATTAAAGCTGGTGATATTGGATGTTGTGAGATTCTATTTTTGAAATGTCAAAACTTTTGATGTTGTTAAATTTTGATTTCTTTAGCTTCTGTGCCAGAATGTGGACGACCACTTGGAATTCGGCATTACAAAAAAGAAAAGTTTTTTGTTGCTGATTGTTATAAAGGAATTTTAGAAGTTGATTTTGAAACAGGTAATTTTTGGACTTTTTTTAAATTGTTACAAAATAAAAAAACAATTACAGAAAAAATTACAACAATCTTATCAGGGGATACTGTAATAGATGGAATAAAATTGAATATTGCTGATGATATGGATTTTATTGATGAAAATACAATTATTTTTAGTGATGCTTCAACGGATTGGGATTTACCAAGATTTTTAAATTCAATGTTAGAATTGAAGGGGGATGGAAGGTAATGGATTACTGTAGTTTTAAAAAGTTGGGTTACTGTAGTTTTTGAAAAACATATGAAAACATTATTTTTTGTTAAATTTGTTTGCTTATAATACAAATTTAACAAAAAAATTATAATTTTTAGAATCATAAAATTTAATTTAAAAACCAAAACAGTTGAAACACTTTTATCAAATCTTCAAATTGCAAATGGCATTCAAATTCACTCTGATAAGCAATCAATTTTGGTCTCTGAAACAAGTGCCGCTCGAATTACACGATATTATTTTGATGGACCAAAAAAAGGAAGACATGAATATTTTGTTACAAATCTTCCCGGATTACCTGATAATATTCGTGACACAAATAATGGCACATATTATATTGCATTTGCTGCAGCAAGAATTCCAGGTCATTGGAGTCTTATTGATTTTTTGGCTCCATATCCTTTCCTTCGAAAGCTAATACTTCAGCTGACTCCAGATTCTTTGAAATTTGCATTATTTGAAGCAACATTAGCAAAGTACGGTATTTTTGTTGAAGTTGATAAAAATGGAACAATTATTCAAAGTTGGCATGATTCTTCTGGATTTACAAATATGCTTTCACAAGCTATTGATGCAGATGATGCAATCTATGTTGGATCTTATTCACATGATCATTTAGCTAAAATTTATAAAACTCAAATTTAAATTTGCACAGTAATTTTGCATGATAAAAAAACAAATAAATTTGATGTATTTCAAACAACTTTATTGTAAAGTAAATCAATTTAGACAAACACATAAAAACACACAATATTCAACATACAATTGTTTTCAAAAATAATAATCAATGTTTTCTTTCTTTAAATCGTTCAGCCACACGTTGACGGCGTTCTTTTCGAGGTTGTGGTGGAAGAGGGGGAGTATCAGAATCAGCTAAAAAATAATGTACTATAAATCATTTTGAAATTCACAAAATAACTTACAACTCATATCATCATCATCAAAACGATCTGGCATCATTGTTGCTTCAACAGAGGAAGTTTTTCGAAGTTCACCATCGGAATCTTTTTTTCCACGATGATGTTGTTGACGATGTCTTTCAGGTGATAAACGATGGCGAATATTTTGTTCTTCTAAAAATGTATCGTCTGCAAATGAAGAGGATGATGAAGATGACGTAACTTCGTGAATGGTTGGAGTTGTTGGAGATTGACGACGACGATTTTGATGATGCCGATGATTACGATCTTGAACAGTTGATTGAAATATTCCTAAAACAAATTAATAGAATTAAGCCGTACAAAATATTAGACAAAGCTTACCAAATTTCTCTAATGTATCATCTACAGTGCTTGATAAATAATCCCGAATATTATTTCGTTTATATATTTTTCTTTCCAGCGTAATCTTTTCAACGACGTCATTATTATGTTTATGATGATGCTGCTGATGATGTCCACCACCATG
Organism: Panagrolaimus sp. ES5; assembly: GCA_901766855.1. Taxonomy (NCBI): domain Eukaryota; kingdom Metazoa; phylum Nematoda; class Chromadorea; order Rhabditida; family Panagrolaimidae; genus Panagrolaimus; species Panagrolaimus sp. ES5. The sequence continues at coordinate 24,388 of CABFKO010022505.1, forward strand.
TCCACCACCACCTTTTCTTTTTTCCATCTTCTTCCTTTCACTTTCTTCTTCTTCACTTTCATCTGAATGAGATTTTGGTTGCTTTTTATTAAGATTTTTTGCAATCTTTTCAATTTCTTTTGCTCGATTTGGATTTGCATTTAGGTATCGTTGAACAGCAGAAATGGCATCAATTTCTGGTGCAATTTTAATAGGATTTTGAGTAGGTACAAGTTGATGTTCTTCTTCATTTCTACTCTTTTGAACAGGTTTTTCAACTTTTTCTTCAGCAGCAACATTCTTTTCTCTATATTTCTTTATCGCAATACTATCTTTTGGCAGATTTTGATTCCCAATATTTGAAACAATAACATTTTCTTTTCCCATATCTTTTGCCATCATATGATTATTATATTGTTTCTTTTCTGGAGCAGTTTTTGTTGCAGCAATTTGCTTTTCAATATTATTCAAATATGACCATAACTTTGAATTGGAATCCAAAAGATAGCAATACTTTTCTTGTTGAACTTGAATAGATGTTTTTAACTTTTGTATTTCTTCTTGTTGTGTTTGAATTTGGACAGTTTGATGTTCAACAGTTTTTCTCAAATCCATAATATCTTTTGTTGATCCAATTGGAGGTTTATACGGTACTCCAGTTGGTCGAATATTCTAAAAATTCAAGATATTGTAGCTTAAAAAAGCATGTAAACAAAGCTACTTTAATAGTTTCATCAACTTTAGTTGTTCGACCAAATGCAACAATAGTTTTTCTTGGATGTTCTCTTAAACCAGGATTTAGCTTTTCATCATCATTATTTGTTTCTCCAATAGATTTTCGTGATTGAATTGAAGCACTTCTTGGACGAATTGGTTTATGAATATTAGCAGCAGCTATTGGAGGTTGTGGTTGAGTTGGTGGATCTGGTTTTGGTGGTGGTGGTTGATAATGATTTGTAGTAACTTTTGGTGGTGGTTGATATTGATTGGCTGCTGTATTAGTTTTATTAATCAGAATTCCTCGCGGTTCAGTTTCATCAGGAGATGGATGATGAATAGGTGAAAATGAATTCAAGTCATCCTCGTAATATAGGTTATTCATCTAAAAAGTGTAAGTGCAGTTGGACAAAGATTATATCATAAAATAAGGTTAATTAGACAATTAAAAACAGTAAATTTCACGATAGAAAGATAATCAAAATAAACGGTATCAAAAAGTTGCTGTTAGTTGTATCAATATACAATAATGAAACAAGATAGAATAAAATATAAATCTTATATAAAACATTTTGATAAAAAAAGTTTTAAAAAACAACTAAAATAAAAAAACGGCGCAATTTTTTTTTTCACAAACATTTTACACATTTAAAAATAAAAGAAAAAGTCATTCTTGGCATTCTGCAACTCTTTATTTTTAAAAATGATTATTTGAAGAAAAAAAAATTGTTTGAAAAACTTGAAATTGTTTGTTGCTTCTATGTTTTTGAATACGGTTTTTTGTGAAGAAATACAGTGCTAGGGCATAAAATCATATGAATAACGTAAAACAACGAAAAATTTTTGCATAAAAATGTTTAACGTTATTTTTGATTCAACTCTTTTTTCTTTTAAAAGTTCAGGACATTTTTTGTCTTGAACTTTCATTTTCTGATTTATTACAACGTTGCCATGTTCGCTATAATAGTGAAAAAGAGAGAGCTATGATTCATGCTTCTGTTAAATACCACAATTGTGCAAATTGTTTTTATAGTACCAAAATTTGTAATGATAATGTTTGCATAAACGAATAATATAATATTTTTACAAATTTTGGTACTATAAAAACCATTTGCTCAAATGCTCAACATTAAAAATAGCCAGCTTTATGAATTACTTTTTTAAAATACCAAACTCTTTGTACTACAATAAAAATGGTAATTTCAACTGAACAATTGCACTTCATTTTTTTGAATATTTAAATGTCATACGGTACTCACCTCAAGAAATTGATAGGTATATTGTAGTTGCAAAATTTTTTGATTTACGACATTTTTTAAAACTAAAAATAAAATAGACAAATGCACTAAAATTTGATACGGCACATTACTATTTATTACTTGCCAAAATTGCCATGTTTATGGAATTCTTCGTAAGCAATTTGGTCTTAAGTATTACTTTAAATGTACCCAGCTTGAATTCGTAATACCTATTTAAAGAGATTAAAGAATTTATTCAATGTGCTTTTTTTCAATTAGTTTTTGGTTTGGCTCTGATTTGTTTCTTCATTTTTGGGTTTAATAGTATTTAAATATTTCAAGGTATACTGTAGCAATGAATTATTACCCTTTTTTAGTCCTTTTTCACCACATTTTTTGCATATTTTTATTATTTTTATCATTAAAATATTCGATAACCGTAATTTTTTACCAAAAACTCTTCAAAAATAATGGAAAACTTTCAATTGTTCTAACATATTTTTTTATATTTATTATAATTTGGAGTTTTGCATCATTCATAAATTTAATATATTCAATAATTTTTTGGCGTCCTGAAGGGAATATTTATGATGGAAGAATTTTATTTTGGATTGGTTTCTTTCCTAAAATTCTTGGGTACATGGGTACTGTACTTGAAATATTTTTATCTATTGATCGATGCATTTCAATAATATTTCATGTAAAATATTCTTCTAAATTTAGAAAATATTACAGTATTTTTACCGTAATTTGTTTAATAATTTATGTTGGGATTTATTTGTTTTTAAATCCATTATTTATCGATGCTCCAACTGAAAGTTCAACAAATTGTACAATTTTAGGTTGTTTTTTAAGCAATTTTCCAAATTTAGCTGCAACAAGGTTTACTGTAGTTGCAATAAATCTTTTGGGTGGCATTATTTTATTCATATTAATTAAAATTAAACTGAATTCTGGTGATTTGAGAAATAAAAAAATAAGTAAAACAATTTTAATAATTATAACTTCAACAACATTTTTTGAAATTTTTCCTGTGATTTCAGCGCGGTATTTTAAAAGTGTAAGTTTGTTTTATTACTGAAAAATCAATATTTTTACATTGTTAAAAGTGTTGTCCGGGACTGGCTTTTTTGTCTGGGACGGGATCCGGGATCCGAGACGAAAAACCCCCGGGATTCCGGGATTTTTCTATTGTTTTGTAACTGGCTGAAACTCTGGGATTCCGTGACGGGACAAAAATCTCGGAAAAATGGCCGGGATCCGGGAACGCAGATCTGGGATCCCGGAAAACCCTGATTCTTAAACGTGTTCAAAAAATTTGAATTTTGGGTTACTGTATTTTGCAATTTTAAGGTTTACTATCTTCGTTTAAATGATATTATTGGACCATTTGAGCCAACTTTATCTGCAATAAATGTTACAATTTGTGCTTTCCTTTATTCAAAAGCATTTAAAAATGTATTTAAATTGAATGATGATAACAAAGTTGGAGTTATTTCAAGTCTGACAACGTAATACACACAAAAATTAACAATTTCAATTATTGCTGCTTTATAATTTTTTTAAATAATTTTTTTTAAAAATACGTTTTTGACTTCATTAAAATTTACGTAATTTTTTGAAATACTAAAATATTAAATGCATGTTAATGTTAAAGCATATGTGTTAAATAAAGTTTCCTTATTGCTTTCAAAAATTGTTTATACTATTTCATTAAAAATTGACAAGTCTTTTGTTCTTTATCAAAGAACAAAAGATTATAAAAAACATAACTGTATTTGTTTAAAAAAAATAAAAACATAACTGTATTTGTTTAAAACTATGTTTTTAATTTTGTCTATTCAACCTGTAGACTCACAGAATTTTATTAAAGTTAACGTAACAGTAGCCCAAAAAGATGTAGATTTAAAAGAATAAGAAAAATTTGAAATGCAAGAAAAACGATTATTAAATTTCACTATTTTAATTGATTGCTAAAAAAATAATCCAAGAAAAAGTCGCACTGATAAAAAAATACGGATGCATCGAGAAAAAAAAATTTAAAAAAACTAAAACCACGTCAGCAAATAATATCGGGCGTTTTTTTGGGTCTTTTTTTTGAGCAAAAATCTTTCGTTGACCGGGATTCATCGCCCACGGGGATATTAAAAAAAAAGAGAGAGACAACAGACAAAAATTAAATAACACTAAAAAAATTAACTTGGTCATGATAGATGTTTGTTACCCCACTTTTTTTTATCTTCATTTAATGGATGACCTTATTTCAATTTTTGGGAGGGTTTAATTGCTGCTCTTATTTTAAAGTCTAAAAAAACTGATATATAAACGGGTGCTAAAAATCCAGAAAAAGGTACAGAGTCGCGGTCTGCTTCCATAGATTGCTTGCTCTAGGTAAGTATTTATCACTTTTTATCATTTTATCAATTTAAATAACATTGTTGTAATATTGTTATAGTGAGCGAAAGAAGATGCAAGTGCATACGGCCACTTTTATGGCCTCGTCCATTTCGGGCGTAACTCTTATTGCATGCCTCTTTGTAATTGCAAATATTTATTCTGATGTTCAATCAATTTGGAATGAATTAGATACAGAAATTAGTCAATTCCGTTCAACCACTGATGAACTTTGGGGTGATATGATGAAAGTTAGTGCCGCAAAGAAACGTTTCCGTCGTCAAGATTATGAAAATCCTGGTGGTTCAAGTGGTGGAAGTAATAATCATCCATCAAATCCATCTGGCTCAAATACAGGTGGTTCAGGACCATCTGGTCCAAATGGTGGTGGCCCAAATGGAGGTGGTTCATCAACAGGTGGCTCTGCTCCTGGTACTCCTACAGGAGCTGCCCCTCCATCTGTTCCTCCAGCCCTTTCATCTGGTGGTGGACATGCTGGTGGTGGATGTCAATGCCAAGCAGAAAACAACAAATGCCCTGCAGGTCCCCCTGGACCTAAGGGTACTCCCGGTCGACCTGGCCCCGATGGACATCCTGGTCTTGATGGTGTTGCTGGTGTTGATGCTGAAGATGTTACACCTGCTGACAACTCTGCTTCTGGATGCTTCAATTGTCCCGCTGGTCCACAAGGTCCTCCTGGACCTCTTGGAAAACCAGGTCCACGTGGTCTTCCTGGTGCTCGAGGCATGAATGGTCATGAAGGTCGTCCTGGACATCCTGGAACTCCCGGAGAACAAGGTCCACCAGGACCTCCTGGACCTATCGGTCAACCTGGACCTGCTGGTGAAAAAGGAAGAGGTAATTTTGTTTAATTTTCGAATTTGTAACTGAAGCTTATTCTTGTCACTTTTTAGATGCACAAAAACTTATTGGTCGCCCAGGACCTAAAGGTCCACGAGGTGGTCCAGGTCCAGTTGGACCAGTTGGTGCTCCTGGTGCAGATGCTGCTGCTGGTGAAGCTGGTCCCCAAGGCCCACAAGGTGGACCAGGTGCTCCAGGTCCACAAGGAGATCAAGGACCAGAAGGTGAAGCTGGTGGTGAAGGTCGACCAGGCCGAGATGCCAATTATTGTCCTTGCCCAACCCGTAACGCTGATGCTCATGCTGGCGGTGCTGGTGGAGCTGGTAGCAATGGAGGCCCATACAAGCGTGTCTAAACACATCCATCATGATGATAATATATGATTGCACTTATATGTTTTTCAAGCCCTTTAAACTTTAAATACACAATTAAAATGCTAAAATGAAAAATAGGACGCGATGGATGTGCTTAATGATGATGATGATTGATGAAAAATGATGACAATAAAATACCAATCAATATGATGATGACACGTATATGTATTTTATGAGATCTTTTTGGGCTTCCAGTAACGGCGATGTGGCGAGTGACATGTTTTCTTTGTGAGGAGTTGACCCGAAATACTTTTGTTCCCCCCTTCTTGTTGTAATATTTATTTGTAAAAACAAAGCTTCCCGAAAAAAATAAAGTGCAATCCAAAAAATTTTATGACTTTTGACAAAATACAATTAATTCCTATTACAATTAATTCATAAACAAATTAGTTACTGTAGTTTTGCAGAAAAAACTCATTTTTTGAATGTTAAAGGAATATATATAAT
>CABFKO010022516.1:6630-26538 GCA_901766855.1 Panagrolaimus sp. ES5
CAGTCTCTAATTTTTATTCTTGGTTCATTTTTTTTCACAGAAAAAAAGTTTTTAAATGACATTTTTTAACAGATGTCGCGAAAGCGATGAAGTGTAAAATTATTATTTTTGACCAACCGTATTTGTAGAATTAAAATTGTTTTTTAAAAAAAAAAAAATTTTTTTTGACTCCCGAGTGTCGCGAAAGCGATGAAGTGTAATCTTTTTATCTTTTTTCTCTTTTTTGTAAACATTTTATTTTTCAAGCTTTTTCATTTTAATCTTTCTCTTGCAATTTTTTTGCTTTGTAACGGTTGTGTTTTATTTGTCTTGATTTTATTTTATTTTATTGAAGAATAAAGAAGTATATTTAATTCCAACTTATTATCAACTTTTTTATACAATTAAATTTATTTCAATATTTTTGTTAACAGATGTCTAGTTTGTATCTATACCGTCAAAGTACATCAAAGCAATTTTTAGTTTTTAGAAAAAGAATGAATACAATTTTCGGCACAATCAATACAATCAATATCGCGTCTTTTTTAGAGAAAATGGGCATCAACTGGTTATGCTGTCAGTACACTATATGAACAAAGACTTTTTCTTTATATTTTTTTGTCTTACATTGAGCTAATCCTGGTTTTTTATTGATTAATTTTTGCGGTAAAATAAGTACTGAAAAAAAATTTGTTTGGTATTGTTAAAAGACATTCTACGAATATTATTTGACTGACATGCCAGTGCACTGTGAAACTTTTCCCATGTTTTTTGTTTTCCTTGGCAAAATAGACGTCGAAGTTTTTTGCTCCTAAAGTTGTCATTTTGGCAAACCAAAGCGTTACTTTGAGATTTTTTTTTTGATTTTCCGCCTTTCTCATTAATAATACCTGAACCACGTATATCTAAACCTGAAGCTCGCGTAGCAAAAGATTTTGATTTGCGGCAAAACAAAGTTGTAAAAAATGGCCTAAAATTGAAAAAAACCGAAAAAAACCGCTATTTTTTACAACTTTGTTACTTCAGTGTAGTCACATGCGTTGATATGAAATTCTGAAATTTGGGGTATTGACTATATAAGCCATGGGCTATCTAATGCAAATAAAAAAATTTTCGAAACTACTGTATACCGACATTTCGATTTTAGGCCATTTCGGTTTAATAATGTTTACTGAATATTATTTTGTTTTAGAACAATCTAATTTTTCCAATATTGTTTGCATATTTTTTTTGAAATTAAAAATCAGTTTTTCAACAGCTGTAAACATGCAGACAAAGTTAATTTCTTTCATCAAAGTAAGGCTTTATTTAAATTTCACATTTAGAGAGCGAAACAAAGTTTTTTATTCATATAAAAAAATTTTGAGTAAAATTCTTTATTGTTTTAATTAAACTAACAAAAAAAACAGAAAAACGGCACAGGATGTGGAGAGATTTCCAATATTTTTTGTGATTTCGTTGTTGTGAAACATTTAAAGCTTTTGCAACGAAAATCAATCTGTGAAAATTTCTCTTTTTTTTTCCTAGTTTTTTATATTTTATTTTTTGGCTATAAATAAAAATTGTGTTTTAGTGGTGCTTTGGATTTGACAAAAAATCTAAAAAAGAAAGCTCTCCTTTAATACCTGCATCGCGTTTTAAAGCAATCACATTCCCCCAAAAAATGGTGTATTTTGAAAATATTTTACCACAAGAATTTTCATTACCAAAGCCCTTAATAAATTATGTCTTAAAAAATGTCAATATTGAAAATATAAAGAAACTTCAAAAAACTTGCCGATATATTTATTCAAAATTTCATTACACTATTATTGACAATCTATCTATTAAACCAGTTCACTTTGAAAGTTTCAATTTCGACATATCAGTTCCGGATCATCATATCAACTTTTTTAAAAACGATATATATTTAAATAAAACATTTTATTTATGGGGAAATATTAACAGAAATTTTTTTTCAAAAATTATTAAATGCGATATTTTTCGATTAACAATTTATTCTTGTGATGAATTTTCAATATCTGATTTTGCAATTCTCACAAAATCAAGAAATTTGACCCATTTTATAATCTATATACATATTTATTATCCAGATGGAACGAAGCTTCCATTAGAAGATATTCTTCCATATATCCCGAATGTTTATTCCTTTGTGTAAGATTTAAGTTACAACAAATTTTACCGCAGATTTTCTTTTTTTAGTATGGGTCCATGTGTTTTTACTTCAAATACAATGACAAAACTATTTTTTCTAAAAAAAATGTTAAATTTCGGTGTTTCGCTATAGATATTGATTTTGAATTCGTTGATGTAAAAATGTTTGGCAAGTTCATTAAAGTAAGTTAAAATTCCATTGATTTTTAAAATAAAATAGTTCAAAAACTGTGGAATTTTTTTTTTGAATTTATTATGATAAATTCTTCGATAAAAAAGCAGCAATAATTCATCGTTTTCGCTTGCTTTTGAGTAAACAGATTTTAGCAGTTACATTTTTAATTTTTAATTTTGCTCGATTCGTTTTGTGCTCATTTTAAAAATTCTTCGGTTCCTATCTTGTTAAACCTGTTCGAAAACATGGGTAAAGTTTCAGAAAGATTCATTTTGAGCGGTGCCAAGCCTCCCAGATTTTTAGCCAGAGTGCGTTATTTAAAAAAACGTTTTAAATCTTTGCTAAAAAAGCAGTTAAAATAAAACTAGCGAAAGTTGTCAAAAAAAAATGTAGATATTTGTAAAAAATTATCTATAGAAAAATACGAAGTTATAAGAAAATTTAAAATATGTTCATTTTTTAGTCGAAACTGATTTTCAAAGATATCCGTTTTTTCTGCAATTTTGTTTGTCTAAGTAAATAATAAATGCTGAGAGATCCACCACAAAATAAAAACTTTATCAAATAGTCATTATTTTTTAAAAAAGCTTAAAATTAAAAAAGATTTTAGCCAAAAACTCCTCGGTCCACGTTTTTCTTTTCCTTAAAAATAAAAATTACAGAAAAAGAATTGATAAATAATTTTTATGATTATAGCAGGTCGTTTGAAAAGCTCTTGCACTTGTTTTTGCTCCCACAAAAGATTAAAAATAAAAATGAATAATTTTTTAGGGAAATGTTTGTTTTTGATGATTTATTCCTTTCATCCGTGTCATTGCTTGGAAGAGCAAATGAAATGCAACAATTATACGAATTATTTAAAACTTGGAGAAAACAATGTTATTTAACTAACCATGACGGCGATATATATATTTTATTTATATTTTGTCTTTGGATGTATTAAGCGGGAATATATCTTATCACCAAATTTTATTCGCTTATTTTAAATTCATTAATTAATTTAAAACTTGCATGATTACTTCATCCTCTATTTTTATCTTTTTATGGGCTTAGAAATTATTATGTTTAGTTCGTTCACACGCAAAAATTGCTGCTGAATTTGTTTTATTTGCGTCTTCTTTTGACATACTTTATTTTTTATTATTAAATGGTCGAAACGCCTCTAAAGGTAAGTAAAATACTAAACTATTTCAGATCCAAGAAATATATTATATTTCAATTTCAATTTCAACTTCATCTTTATTTGTTTATTTTTTATTCAAAATTCTTTATGTTTATTTTCATGCCTTGAGTCCATGAATTAAACCAATGTAATTCATGGACTCCAAAAATCGTTATTTTTATGTCTTTCAACATAAAAAAAAACGATTTGAATACATAAAGAGTGATTCATTTTCAACTCATTAAAAGATTGTTTAGTTTTAAGTCATTTGTTATTTAGCTTTTTATTTGCTGCAAAGGATTTCAGGACAAAAAATAGGTGGTTGCATAAAAAAATTTGAGAAAAAAGAATTTGGTTTATTTCAAAGAGCATTGAAAGTGTCAAGCTGCAATCAAAAAAATGGATCACTTTGTTAAAATCAAATAAAACTGTGTCTTTAATAATTTCAAATCACAAGATTTAAAACAGGGAAATCAAGTGAAGAATTCAGTTAAAATAAAATGTATATCACAAATGAGTGTTTTTTTTACATCGGCATTACTATATAAAAGTGAAAAAAAAATTTAAGCAAAACAACATAAACAAATATTTACTTTTCAATGGATTTTTTGTTAATAAAGTTCCAATAGAAACGAGAAAATTGCAAAGCACTCTCTTCTAAAGTGTAACCATCTATAATCCTAGCTTTACCTGACATTTTATAAGAATTGACTTCAATTGGTTGCCCGAGAAAATATCCATTTGGAAGTCCAATGTCACAATTTTTAGTCATAAAACAAATTTTAATTTTTTTCCAAAGACATTCTGCAGTACAATCATGCAGTTTGGATTCTTCGTAATTGATAGGGATACCTTCATTATTTAATGTTACATTATTTCTTAACAAATGCATTATTAATGAAATTTCAAAATTTGAAGAATAATTTGATTTTGCAATAAAAGTACTGGAATTTTTAGCACAAAAATTTTCATTTTTTTCATAACAATATTGGATGATGTATGAACATTCGTTGTTTTTGTCCAAAGCAGAAATATATTTTTCAACCTTTATTCCAATAGCTTTAAGCTCAGCATTACAAAAACTATGACATTTTTCTATGGCATTTCTATCAGAAGCTATATCAGTGCATGTATCATATTCATCACATGTGCATTGTCGAATCTAAATTAAATTAAAATAACATTAGTGTATTATTATTTTTGTATAAATAAAACCTTTTTATTGTTTTCTATCAATTTTTGTGCAATTTCTTCAGAATAATTGTAAAACGTTCTCCAAAAAAATATTCTATCATAATCCAATGCAATAATTCTATCCTCAAAGCTACGAGGTGGTGATCCAAAGGCCATATTATTATAAAACAAATATATTCCAAGAAAAAATAAAGTTCGACAGCTATTCATCATCGCTTTTGTTCGAAGAAGAAACATTTAACTAATATTAATGCAAAAAATGGACTTAATATCTAATAGAAGGTCAACAAGTTTAAATATTCTGCCAAAAAAAAGATTATTTATTCAGCGCGCAAACGAACTGATTACATGAGTTTTTAGTGACATTGAGTTTAATGAAAAAAGGCAATATAAAAAGGTCAGTTCATCCTCATTAAGTTTTATTATTGAGAATGTTGTCGGATATCATCTTTAGATCAATATTTCAATTTTATTCGTTTAAACGTTTGTTTCTTTTTTTGCTATATTATATTAAAATTGTATGCTGCAAATTTTAGAAGAATTTTAGGTTTTTTTTCTGAAACATACCAATTATTTTGCACCACATAAAACAGCTTCAATTCGAAGAGGAAAGATTTAACTAAGATTAATGCAGAAGCATAATAGTCAAAACTGTTCACAGTGTCGACTGCTAAATAAAAGATCCGAACAGATGTGAAAAAAAAATAAAAGTGAAAAATTATTCTGTAAAAAATAGATAGAATAATTTAAAATCGAGCAAAAAAGGACGTAAAAAATGTTCGAGAAAACATGTGCATAAAATTTTTATTGGTTATATTTCAAAGCTTTTGCCATGTAAATAGCGACTTAAAAAAAGCTATTTTCGTTTGTATAAAGCGAAAAAAATGAGCCACAAACATTGTTTGTAGATAAATAACGATTTTTGGCATCAGAATCCATTAAGAATCAACCTTCTGAATCCTCAAACAAAAAATGGTCTATATTTTCCGATTCAGAGTATTTGTTTTACCCCGAAGAAAAAGTTGTTTTTTTTTCAGAATTCGACCTAGAATCCTGGATACAGATTCAGAACCCTTAAAAATACCATATTTTAGTTTTCCATATTGGTCTCCAGAACTTTCTGCATTGTTTTTGACATCAAACATATCTATTTTTGCCGAAGTAAAGCTTTAATAACCCAAAGTGCAAAAAACTAACAGAAACTTTTATCACAAATTGTAAAAAAATTTTTTACAAATACCAACACAAAAAAAATAATGTAACAGCGGCCATTTTTATGATTACAAATCTCGGTAAGTCCATATGTAATCTGTCTCAAATTTAATTCTCAAAAGATAATTGTTGAATCTATCTTTGGATACGTTTCCCTTGCATTTTGGGAAGGGTTTATCTTTTTAACAACGACATAGTTTACATCAAATACATAACAAAAATATCACAATATATCACTTTGCATTAATTTAACAACATGTTCAAGTGTAGAATCATTCGTAAAAGCATTAAACATTTTTTGAATATTAGTGGGATACGGGAATACATTAATATGTGGTGATACAACCATTGGGGTATCCATATATTCTTTATCAATTACGGTACTTTTGTTATCAGCAATTTCAAAATGCTTGGACGATATTTCTGCTTTCAATTCATCAAATGAAACTTGGGGTACTTTTTCAGCTGCTGGTAAATTTTCATTATAAAATTGCATCATTTTCATTTCTCCATTTTCATCTTCTTTTCGAGATTTTTTATTCAGTGGTTCAGTTTGGGATTGTTGTTTTTGAAAAACTTCCGAAATAATAGAATCTAAATTTAAAAATTGTTCTTCTTTATCATCTTCAGCAAATTCTGGATTTATTAAAGCTTCCTAAAAATTTAAAATACATTCAATTTAACAATAATGATACTGTAGAATTACATACCAAAACTCCAACAATGCATTCTTTCTTTTTCTCTTTTTCATCTGATTCAATTGGAAACCATTTATTTACAGAAAAAATTCCACCATTTTTTATATCACCTTTAAAACATTGAACAGAATGCCACCATTTTGGTGGAATAAAAAGGAGATCACCTTCTTCTAAATAAATACAGTATGCTTTTTGTGGTCCGTATGAAGGAAGTTGTCCACCAATAATATCGCATAAACTATAAATTGTTGATTCTTCATATGGAATTCGAGATGGAGATAGCTGAGTTTCAGGTGGAAAAACAATCCATCGTTTTGTTCCTTTGAGTTGAAGATGTAAATTATATCCATAAGAATCGTAATGGCATGGAGTATAAGCACCAGGAGAACCTATAACATTGCAGATACAGTAATTATACAAAGCAAAATGTGTCAAAATTTTACCAATCCAAATAGTTTCATCATTAAATTCACCTTTAATTCCTAATTTATCAAATGAAAGTGCTTCAGTAACTTCTTGAGTAAAAGTTTCAGCAGCGGCTTTGTAGTCATAATATGCCCAATGAGTACTTGGTACAATTTCTTCACCATCATCACCGTAAGGAATAGCAAAATTTCCTTTCAGCCAGTCAAGAAATTGTTGGGGTTTGAGATAAACTGATAAACACATTTTTTCAAACACAATCTTTCCTTGCTCATGTTCATTCGAAGCAACTCTTAATTGAAGATAATCTTTTTTCAACCATTTTGGAAAATCATCCAACGACCAATTAAGTGGATCGTATCCTTTACTTTGTGCAAATTTTCGAAGAACAAATGGCTTTAATTCTAGATACAAATTTGACATCTAAAATAAAGCCAAAAATGTTTTCAGCTGCAGCAACAACTAAAAAGTATAAACAAATTGGATTCCAACGTGATACAAAAGCAGAAACGATTGATTTTTTAGCCTCATTTATTCTATAAATCATACACATACAAAACTTTCTTAAATAAAAACATATAAATGAAAGTCAAATTTGTTTCTATTAATTCGTAAAATCATATTCTGGTTCAACATCTAATTATCTTTGATTGATTCAAGTCCACTCATCTTATAATAATTTCCAGTTAAACGATGATCACGTTTTAAAAGCATATTTCTAAAATTGTAATACATAATTAGATAAAAGATATAATAACAATTAATTAAAAGTATTACCGATCATATCCACTTAAATCACGACGATAAAGTCTTCCAAGATCAGCATAATTTGTAAGGGCCGAAACATTGCAAGCACCCCAAACAAATGCTAATGTAATGAATCCAGAATAGAATTGTTCGTACCACATGGCTAAAAAATGTATGTTTTAATTAATAAAAAAATAGTTTAAAAAAAACACAAAAAATTTAATGTTTTTTTAGAAAAAAAATTAGACAAAATTTATGTTTGTTTTTTCTTGACACGAAAGAAATAAGGAAAAATTGTTAGAAAAAAAACGATGACAAAGAAAAAAAGAGCGACTTTGAATTTTGTTCTTTCTCGGTTTTCTGTGTTTAATTTAGATTTTTTGTATTACTTTTTTACCTTCTGCTCTTTTTCTGACTGTTTTATTCAACAAAATTGATAATTACAATCATCAAAACTACTTTCATTTGTATTAAAACCTTTTTTCTAATCCCTTTAATGACTGTTCCTTCTTGTTGTTGTTAGCCCTTTAGAGAAAATCATTCTTTTTCACGATTTGCTTTATGTTAATATTTGCAAATATCATTCCGTTTTTCATAATGTTGTTTTAGAAGCCCAGTCTCTAACTTACGTCAAAAAACGAGTCATCAAGATGGTTGAAAAAATGGAAGTTGATGAACCTGTGCTTCCAGTTTCAAAAGAAGCAAAAAAGGAAGAACCAACAAAAGCTGATTTGAATGCTATTACTTACGAAAGTAGGTTTATATTATCATACCGCTGAAAAACGCTATATCAATATCTTTTAGATCTCAAAGATTGGTGTGCTCAACTTGAACGTGGTGAAACTCATATTGTTGGACGTGTTATTCAATTTTTGAGTAAAACTCGAAAAGAATTAAATGTTGATATTTTGAGTAAATTGATTACAACTTTCGTCTCGGATAAAACTCATCGTGATTTACTTTTGGGATATATTGGATCAAGCGGTCCTGCTGCTGCACCATCTACCCCGACTCCAATGGAAGTTGATAAAGCAAAACCATCTGGAGCTCGTTCACCTCGTCCTGATCGTCGTCCACCAACAACTCCATCAAAAGGTGGTAATGCTGAAGTAGAACTCTATATTCAACTTCTTGTTATGCTTTATCTTCTTGATCAAGGAAAATTGGAAAATGTTGATGCATGTACTAAAAATTATATTGCTAAAATTGATCAATATGAAAAGCGTTCACTAGATCCTTTCCTTGCAAAGGGATTCTTTTACATGACTTTAGTTGCTGAACGTCAAAATAAAATTTCTGATCTTCGAGGGTAAATTTTTTGTCGCACTTTTTTTGCATTTTTTCAATCCTTTTAATTTTCAGTTATCTTAACAGTCGTCTTCGTGTTGCAACACTAAGAAATCAAACAGATACTGTTGCAATTCTTATTGTTTGCCTTCTTCGTGTTTTCTTACTGACTAAAAATTTCTCTGGTGCTTCAAAACTTTTGACTAAAGTCTCTTTCCCTGAATCAGCTAATAATAATGAACTTGCTCGTTTCCTTTACTATCAAGGCCGCATTAAAGCTATTGAACTTGATTATAATGGTGCTGCACAATTCTTCCAACAAGCTCTTCGTAAAGCTCCATCAGATTCTGCAGTTGGTTTTAAACAAAATGTTCATAAATGGATTATTGTTATTCAACTTTTGCAAGGTTTAATTCCTGAAAGAAGTGTATTCCGTGTTGCTGCATACAAGAAACCTTTGGCACCTTATTTGGAACTTACTCATGGTATTTTTTTGTGATTGATAAATAATTGCAATGCTTAACTTATTTTTTTTAGCTGTTCGTCTTGGTGACATTATCTTGTTCAACAAAATTGTTGATATAAACAAGCCTGTTTTTACTCAAGATGAAACAATTACTCTTATTGTACGTTTACGTCAAAATGTTATCAAAACTGCAATTCGTCAAATTTCACTTGCTTATTCAAAAATTTCAATCAAGGATATTGCTCGTAAACTTGCTGTAAGTTTTAGTTTTAAACTTTTGCCTCCAAGTTACGGTAAATTCTTTTTTTTAGCTTTCATCAACATCTGAAGCAGAATACATGGTTACAAAAGCTATTAAAGAAGGCACAATTGATGCTCGAGTCTCATTTGATACAACTGCTGATGATCGTTATATGCAAACTGTTGAAACAGAAAATATTTATCGTACAACTGAACCACAATTTAGTTATGATGAACGTATCAAACATTGTCTTCTTTTACATAATCATGCAGTAAAAGCACTTCGATATCCATCTGATAAAGGAAAAGCTGGAATTGAATCAATTGAACAACAACGTGAACGTGAACAACAGGAATTAGATTTTGCTCGAGATATGGCAGATGAAGATGATGATGATTTTTAAATTATTTTTCTCTCGTGCATTATTATTCCCCTGTGATGTCTGTACTATGTAAATTTTAATTCGTATTTGAAAACTTTTACGTAATTGGTTTTTGGTCTTATCTTTGTGGAATAATAAATTTTATTTATTTAGATAAAAACTGTAATAATTTAACAAAGAAAATGGAATGTAAAAATATCATTAAATAAAATACCCAGAAAAATATAAAGCTTTGAGATTTAAAAAAAAAAAGGTTAGTGACCGAGAAAGATTTTGGTGCAATGAAAGACAAATAAAATATTGCATATTTAAATTTAAAAAGAGTTTTGTACTGTAATTTTTTGACTTAAATAAAAGGTTTCTAAATTCTAAAAAGTTCTAATATTTCTACAAATTCCACATCCAAGTGAAAATTCTTCACCTGTTGGTGGATGTTTAACTTTTAGCGGGCATTCATCTCCTTCTAGCTGAGTACATCTTGGACCAACAGGGCATTGTGGAAGGGAAGCTTTTGGCATTGGCATTAAACGTTGAAAATCAGCATGACATCCAGCGCAGAAATGTGTTGAAGCAAAACAAAAATAAACGGCAACCGAGCAACAAAAACGACATTTATATTCAAGATATTCAACTCCATGCCGTCCACATATCTCCGCCCCAGCAATATCACTGCATCCACCACAAAGTAGTTCTTCAGGATTAAAAGTTGTTGAAGATTCAAGGGCTTCTTGGCAAGATGCTTCTCCACCAAAATATGCTTTTCCACATTTTGAACATAGCACATAAACATATCTTTCCATGGCAAATGTTACAGGATTCTGATAGAATTCAGATGTTTCAGAAGTTATAGCTGGAGAATTAAGTAATCCATCATATTCTAGTCGAAGTTTAGCTTTTTCTGAGACATCTTGAAGCAATATTTTTAATGGCTCCAACAGTGCCTTCAAAGCAGGATGAGATATTTGGGCATTACAAAGTGGACAATGCATAAATCGAAAAAGTATCCGAGGACCTGGCCATCGCTTTTCCAAAACTTGTTTAACACATTTAAAATGAAATAAATGTCCACATGCAAGTTTTATACATGGTGCACCCCCAAGTCGATCCGTAAAACATATTACACAAAGATCATCAGAATCTTGTTTTGAATCTGCAAAATGGATACTGTAGTTTTAGTTGTAATTTACATAATGTTCAACAAACCTTGATTTTCACAAATAAAACATGGCAAACATGTCTCTTCTTCTTTTATTCCACCACAAAAATGTCCACATGGTAGGATTTTGCCGCAGGCATCTGAAGCTAATGCCAGACAATCTTCATGTCCACAAACACCAATCAAAGATTCTGATTCAGTTTTTAACAGAGTTAAACAAAATCGACATTTTGCAGCTTGAAATGGAGATAATGGACCAAAAGAAGATGTCGGAGGGGCAGTGTTTGTACCACCCCCTCCGATATCCGCACTAATTTCAACCATTCCAGAAAGTTTCGAAGTATTAAAAAGGACCAGCAAATTGTTTAATTTGAGTCGAGTACAACCCTCGTGGACATCAACCTTTGGACAAAATGTTGAGGAACCAATTAACCGGGCATTGTGGGATCTAAAATGGTAAGTTTACGGTAGTTTTTGAAAATAACTTTTTTTTCAACGGCATAATTTTTTTAGTTCATTTATGGCAAAAATGTAGGGGCAAATCCGAAATTTAAAACTTACTTTTTTGTTTTATTTAAATGTAAAATTGTGAAGCATTCTCGGCAAAGATTTGTAAGACAAACTTCGCAACGAAAATGTGCCAAAGTTTGTCCATCATCATGATTCTCACAAAGGGGATCAGGTTCTTGGGATCTTCGAGCTTTCAAAGTTCTCCAAACAGGAGCAAATTCAAGCCATTTTGGATCATTTATCAATGAAAGTGATGCAACAGATAACCAAAATTGTGAAGTTTTAAGGGATTGTGCCGTGCGAGAAACCGCATCAGCAACAGAAGGCTCAATAAGATTTGAAGATGATGAAGAATTAAGGGTTACAAATTGTGCCAACTGCATTATTGTATTTGCTAGCTCTGTTTTAACGGCAACGGCCCAATGTTCAGTAAATTTTGAATTTCTAAAATATATTACTGTAGTTTTGAATTTAACAATTATTAAAACTTACGTAATATCTTCAACAAATTTAACAAGCAAATGTGCAGTTTCAATTGTAATTGTTCGATCAATTCTCCAATATTGTGGAACATCTGAAGCATGAGTTTCCATTTTTTGTGAACTAATTTTTCGAGTAATTTTATCTTTTATTTGTAAAACAATTGCCTTCGCAATTGCTGCCAAAATATTATGAATAAATTGTGAGCAATCAAGTGTATTTGGTTTGAAATGTTTTAACAGGGTGCTCATTGTTTCAATAGTTTGTAATTGAACAATCTGAAAAATTATTTAAAAAATATTTTTAATTTTTCTTAATTCTAATTAATTGCAAACCTGTGGAGCAAAAAGTAATAATTCAGAAAGAATAATTAATAAACCATTTCGAAGTGAAAAAACTTCAAGGCCTTTTCGGGATTCACAAATTTTTACAAGCATAACCATTAAACCACAAACATAACTGTAATTTCGTTTAACACGATCTCGAAGGCTAACAATTTCTCTAAAAAAATATTTTGCATATTAGTTACAGTATACCATCAAAGTAGTTACAGTACCTTTCAACAGCGCTAACCATTTGAAAGCAAACATAAGATTGAAGGGGTTGAAGTTGGACTCGATTAAAAAGCATATCAATAACTTGTTGCCTTAATGTTCCATTTTGTTCTTCTGCTAGCTCATCGCTAAATGCCTAAAAAAGGGGATATATGAAATCCCAAATCTTATTGATACAAAAAACATACTTGTGCAGCAATTGCTTGAAAAAGTATAAATGCATCCATTTGAGCAGTACTAAATAAAAGTTGATGTGAATGACTTTGTTTGATTGGAGGTTTCTCTTTTTTTGATGAACTTCCATCATCAAGATATTCAACAAGAATTTTTTGTCCAAAAACGGCAATTTGCCGTAATCGACAACCAGCTTCAGATCCTTTTAAATGAATTTGTAAATTATCTGCTGAAGTGATAAGGACTTTTATCCATCCAACAAATGTCTAAAAATGTTTTCTTAGCAATGGGATCTATGAAATCCAAGCAAATGTTAATTATGGGATATATCAAATCCAAGATATTCAAAATCCTTACCCAATCAACTGAAGCATTATAAATGACAGCCTTTGAATTTCGAATTGTTATTTGACTAACTTTAAAATTTGTATCTCGAATATTATCAATAAAAATTCCAAGCAATTCAAGTCGAAAAGCTTCTTCATCCCATGAAATATTTATCCGACGAGCACGATTTTTATCTTCATCTCCAGATTCCCAAAATGTTTCTAAACTTCCATCAATTAAGCAATGGGTAAGCTGTGGACGAGAAGATGGAGCAATTTTAAGAATATTTGAAAGATTTTCATGTTGTTTTATTGAAACTTGATTAATGGCATGAAAATGGGAAGATGAAAGTTGCCGAAGAATAACAGGTTTTTTGGGGGATATTTTTGATGGTTGAAAAGATGCAGAGGAAAGATTGGTAGATGGACCAAATCCAGCAAGAATTGATAAAGCAGATTCATCAAAAAGTGATGAAACATCTGAAGCAGAATCAGAGAGAACTGCTCCAACCGCAGATAAAATATTGCACATTGTAATTAATAAATTCTGAAAAAAATATATTACCTTTGCAAAAATTACAGAATCCCAAACAGAAAATACTATCATTAAAACACGGCCCGCCGATTGATACAATGCATGATCCAAGATTGGTTTAAAAAACAGTTATGCAAATTTTTGGTTTTACCCTACTGTACATATTAAAATTTTTGTTTTTTCCATGTGTACAATAGGGTAAAACCAAAAATTTACATAAACTTTTTTAAATAAATTTTGGATTGGGCCGTGTTTTAGTGATAGTCAATAAAACATATAAAACTTGTTTTTAAAAAACTACAGTAATCCAAACACAAACCTGTTCATGAAGTGTTAAATGAAAAGTCCAAGCTTTAAAGCATAAACATTTTAGGGACATATCCACCCCAGGAGACTGCAAAATTACTGCTAAAGTTCCCAAAAATGAATGCATTTCATCGATCATTGCTCCAGCGACATCTGTGCCAGATAAATAACAAAGCCGCCATGGATGTGGTAAAAGTTTTAGTTTTGTTGCAAATTTTAAATCCATATTTAGCCAATGATTATAGGATGAATATGAGCCAAGGGTGGTTAAATAATTCCAAACAATATCTGTTACAATTGTTTCAGAAGTCACCAGCTTTAGAAGCCAATTCCAAACTCTAAAGGCATATGCAAATTTTGTAGCACGTGTAATTGATCGATAAAAATGTCGACGAAGTCCTTGAAGATTATGTGTTTCAACACAAAAAAGAAGAACTGGATGCCGAAGAAGCTCATTTAAGCCATTTAAAGATGTTAAACGTTGTGGCATTAAAGGTGGAAGTTGTTGAGGTCGACGAAATAGATTGGCACTTGCCGAAAGTGAAAATGGATCTGTGGCATCTTGAACAGATAAATCTGCAGGTTGTTTTCCAGGATCTGATTGATGGCTCATTTGATGCAAGGGTGATAGCCCAATATTGTTGCTTACCAAATCCTAAAAAGTAAATCTTATCAGTGATAAACTGATAAAATAGAAACTTACAGTATCCACAAGTAAAGCATCATCCGTTGATGGCTCTTTTTGTGGAATGGCACTTCCTTGAGGATAAAGATTAATTTTGTAAGTGTGTGCAATCTTCTTTGGTGTCAACCTTATTGGCAACCGGCTGGCATCTTCACACGGCCTCAAATCCAACAAAAATAAAGCATTTTCTTTTAAAATTGTTTCGGCACAAAATTGTTTACTAACGGCTTTTTGTCGGAATTTTGACCAATCATTTGCATCTTCTTTCTAAAAATGGCACTTTTGTAAATGCCATGGCATTTTTTCAAAGCTTAAACTTACTTGATTCTTTTTTCCTTCAGCAGCTTTATTCAAATATGTTGTTCGACAAGATGGGCACATTAAATACCAAACGGCATTACTTTTTCCACCATCTCCACATAAACCAGTCCAACCAGTTGTATAATTTCCAATAGAATTATATCCATGTCCTCCACAAGGACCCCCACAACCTGGATGCTTTTCTCTCATATGTACAGTAATTGGCTTTGGATGAAGCTCATGACAAAGTTCACAAATTTCATCTGATGGTAAAAACATTTGTCGAGATGCCAGCTGCTTCATGGAAGGTGGAGATGGAAGAATTAAATGTTGTTCAACAATTTCAAGGACACATTGAATAGATGATCGATAAAGTTTAATGATTTGAGGAAAGCAAGATGGTAAAGCTGGATTTTGAAGGTCATAAAATAACTGAAAAAAGGTTTTGGATTTGAACATGCTGAAAAAATTGCCAAAATGCCGTGGCATGAAATTTTTTTCTTTTGGCATATTACAAAATGCCATGGCATTTTCTGTAAAACTTACTTGTTCAATTTGTGGTGAACTTTTTAGATGATTTGCACAAGTCATTAAATCTCCACTTAACCTTTCATGCCAAACTAAAGCTGCAAAAACAGATTTACAACAATCCATTAATCTTGGACTTAATGCTTCATGTTGTGAGTTGCTTGTTGTTGAAGAGGCTTGTGTAGAGGCTCGATTAACTGTTAAAATATCCGCATCTTCGGTGAGCTCAGTTTTAAAATTACTTTTTGATGGCTTTGGCGGAAGTGGTGGTAACATTCGACGTGGAGATTTTAGCGGTTTCAACATTTCTGTTGGAGTTTGATTTTCTTTTTTGCTACTTTCAAGCAAATCTTTTTCATCAACAACTAGCAAAGTTTTTTCAAAGGCTTTATGATACTGTAGACACCAGGCAACCTAAAAAATGATTTTGAAGCTCAAAAAAATCAAAATTTTAAAATAATTTATGTCGAAATTTTGATTTTCGACATAATTTTATTTTTGGTTTTCAGAATTTTGAACAAGAATTTTTTTTATGAAGTTTCAAATTTTGAGCAAAAATTTATGTTTTTCAAGTTTCAAATTTTTGGATTGTAATAATTTTTGGCTTTATAAAGTTAATCAAAATTATAAATTTGAATAAAAAAAAGTATCTTGAAAAATCTAATTTTAAATTTGGTTTTGTAAGAATCAAGCTATAACATTTAAAATTAAATTTTGAAAATCTAAAAATGCTGATGAAAAAAGTTGCGCTATTTTTGCATTTTTTAAATCAGAAATATTTAAAAAATGCAAAAATTTTTTAAATTTTTGACTTGATTTTTCAAAACATAAAATTTCGATTCTGTCGTTTTAATTTTAAGTTTTAAGTTTGCTTTTAAATGATATTAACTTACTTGTCCATTACTTTTATCACAAAATAGCACCCTTGCTTCTTCGGTTAGTTTCAACCAAGTTCCATCAGAATTTTTAATCCATTCATCCCATGTAATTGAACATCCCCGACTAATTGTTCCAATTGCTGGTGCAGATAAAGATGGATGTGCTCGAATTCGAACACCCATAAATGGACTTAGCGGATCACAAAAAGCTTTCTTTTGCTTTACTTCTTTTTCTGACACATCTTTTTCAGCTGCAAAAATTGATCGAGGTGATAAAGCTGGAGTTCGACGTTCATTAACTTCAATAAAAGTTGTTGAACCAAGTTTAAATCCATCAATGATACAATCAATTCGAAATCGGCCTGATCTTTTTGGCTTCCAATCAACAGCAAAAAATCCTGTTTGTTGATTATAGGTTAATTTATAAGTTTCTTTGATATCAACAGCCTTCTGAAATGCAAATCGAAGTTCTTCAAGGGAGTAATTTGTGAAGGCGGGCATCATTGTAATTGTTTTATATCGAGCTTTGTTGAGATAAATTGAGGTTGAACGTTCTTTCTGAAAAATAAAAAATGTTGAGAAATTTTGAAATTCGAAAAAGTCGAAAAAGACGAAGTTCTGTTAGCGACACTTTTTTAAACTGCAAAAAAATTTAGAAATAAATATAAATTCCAAAAAAAGTCGAAATTCTTTTTGAGACCATTTTTTACAAAAGCTTCAAGTTTTTTTTAAAATATTTAAAAAAATGAAATAAAAAATTTAGGTTAAAAAATGCAAAATATCTCAAAAAGAATTTTCAGAAGTAATAAAATTTTAAAAAATTCGTCACTATTTCGTCACACTTTTTAGCAACTTTTCATTGGTCCAAAAAACTAACCGTTTGTAACTGTTTCAATGTTTGAAAGCCATCATTTCCAATCACTTGTCCAAGTCGCCAATTTTGTTGATCATCCGTATTTAAACTTGTATTACTTGAAGTTGGCTGTGGACTATTTTGATTTTGTAAATCTTGTTCAAATGCTAAATCATGTGTTACCACATCATCGGCAGATGTGATGGAAATTTCAATGGATAAATTTGTACATTTTGCATCTTTATTAAATTGATCTTTTTGAACTAAAACAAGTCCAACGGGTTTTCCAACACAAATTTCAGCAGCTTCAATTTCAATCGTTGATAAACTTAAATCAACAAATGGTTGATCAAAGGAAAGTGCCCGGGCTAATCGGCCCGCTGAAGTATCTGTTGAAGCTTGAATAAATTCATCAAGAAATGTTCGCTCTAAAAAATTTGCATATTATTTTGTGGGAGAAAGAATCATAGCTCTAAAAGAAAAACCGAAATCCGAATTTAAAATTTTTCAAAAAATTTTAAGATTTTGAAATTTCGATTTCGTTATTTCGACATTTTCGAAATATCAAAACTCAAAATTTTTTCCTATTTTTTATTTAAATACCGAAATTTCGGTTTAAGGTTTTTTCGAAACCGAAATTTCGATTTCTTAGATTTTTGTAAAAAGATAAGATAAATGCCAACCTTGAGATGAAACAATTGGTGGAAATTTTTTGGTAATTGCATCTTTGATACTTGGAAGTTGATCAATATGTAGACCTTTTTTAAGCAAGGTTCCATGCTTTCGAATAATTTCATGCATAATTTCTTCTCTTTCTTGCATCTTTTTGGCATTTTTGCCATAGCTTGGTGCTTGAACAAGTAGACGACAAGCCGATGAAATAAGCCATGCAAATTGTTGTTCTAATATTCCATTTGGTAATATTTTTCCCTTTACTGTGGAGCTACAGTATCCATCAACAGTACATCGAAATCCGTACATTGTTGTTGGATCTAAATCCTCGCCTGGCAGGGCAGTTTCAAGCACAAACCAAAGCTTATTTCCTGGAAGAAGAAGTTGAAATTCTGGCCAATTTTTTGTGCCATAATATTTTCCAATTGGATAATAACAATTTGAATCAAAATGTCCAAGATATATCCATAGACAATCATCGGGCTGTGCCGTCTGGCATTCATCATGAAATCGAATACACATAAATTCAATCGTTGATTCAAAGAGAATTTGTTGACTAAAAATTTGCCCGGATCGATATGGATGTGGTGATTCAATTAAAGTTTGAACAATTGAAGGCTTCTCACAACCATGAGTTGTAGTTAAACAACTTTGCGTAGGTTTAAGCTCGGCAGTTGAAAATTTATTTATCAACTTTATTTCATCTGCATTCGTTGTGGTTATCAGTGGTATCACTTCATCAATTGCAGAGATAATATTAAATCCAAGGGATGGATTTGCTTCAAGGAATACAGTACAATATGAAATTAGCTGTGCACAAATTGATCGCTCATGAATTCCAATTTTACTTAGCGCTGTTAAATATGATAATTTTTGACTTAAAAGTCTCATAATTTCAATAAAAATATTATGAGTTTTATTTTCAACTTCCCAAAAGCTTTGAACTTCTTTTTCTGATGGCATTTTTGCCTTTTTTGGTTCTTCAATACTGTAAACAAGATATGGGATTTGTCCTCGAACGATTGAAGTTCCATTCCTGCTAAGACCACATGGAAGAAAATGCAATTTTGAGCCATTGATAAGTTTTAAAGTTGTTTGACCACCTAAAATTTGCATATATTACTGTAGAAAATACTGATGTGATAAGAGTCTTACTTTCACCATAAAAAGTTTTTCCCGCAGATAAATGAAGGCGAACAGCATAGGTAAAATCAGGTTTTAACAAAAATGGTTTTGTTAATTTTATTCCACTAACAAGTTTTTGTTGTGCCACAGATTGAACATCAGAATGATTTGTAAGGGATGAATCTCGGATGGTTCCAGATTGTTGTTCAATTAATGACCAACATTCATTTGCAATATCACCCGTATTTATCAGAGTCTAAAATTATTACTGTTACAGTATGCTTTTAGAAAAAATTAAAATATCAGTTTTTTAAAACATGTTTTTTTTTACAAACCTCAAGTTCAAAAGTGAAATCTCCAGTTACAGCAGCCCCAATAAAAACTCCAACTCCATGAATTGTAATTCCAGGTTCATCAACTTTAAAAGCAATGGCATCAAAGGCACCATTTCCAGTTTCCCAATTTAAATGGCTATTAAATCGTCGAAATCGAGTATCTGTTGCTTGAAGTGGAGGTCCTGCTTCATGCTTCAAATTACTTGCAACAAGAACTTTTGCATAAACAACGATTAATCTTTGGGCAGCTTCTTTCAACCGTAAAAATAGAATATCCTAAAATATTTCAAAATTTGCATAAATTTTAAAACACATTTTTTTATTAAAGGGGGAGACCCACCGCAAACAAATTTTTTTCTAGATTTTTCTTG
>CABFKO010022537.1:0-30213 GCA_901766855.1 Panagrolaimus sp. ES5
ATAGAACGTTTGGCAATAAAACATTGTAAAAACCAGGCAAGCCGTACATATAATTTCTAAACGTCACATCAATTTTTTATAACTTTACATTAATTTTTTGTGAAAATCATAAACTTTTTGGTTTGGGCACTTATGGCTAAAATTTGAAGTTCAACAATAAAAAAGAAAATACGTATATAATTTTTTATAAAAATTTAGTTTAGGGTTTTGTCTCAGTAAAAGGTTCAAACATCATATTTTAAAAAAAGTGCACTAAACGATACCTCCTTTATTAAACTAAAAAATAATTTTTGTAAAAAAATATAAGAAATAACGGTTTTTATTTCAGTTTTTTTATCTCGATTTTTTACCTTTTGTGTGCATTTATCTATTGAAATAATATCAAAATTTGGTGCAATATCAAGTGTCTCGTTTGACATTTAACTGTTGTTACTTTACCTTAATGTATAAATTCATTATTATCTGAAAATTAAAATAAAATAATAAAAAAGAATATGTTAAAAATTTAAAGAATGACAATGTCGCCATCTTGATGAGCTTCAAGCAAATGCTTTTATCCCAACTAAAACAGATACAAGAGTTACATCAAGTTTAGAATCAAGAATTGCAATGACAAACCCTCTTCCATCATGTTCTGGATGATTTTAAAGAAATCATTCTAAATTCTGAATAAATTATAATTGGTTAAGGGGCACTTTTAAACTAATAATTCACTTTTTGAAAAAAAAAAGATAAAGTGATTTTTTTTCTGCCAGGAAACATATTATATTTTATGAAAGTACAAAAATTGCAAAAAAAGAATAAACAAAATTTTTGAAAATCAATTTTCAGAATTTTCATCAACTCTTTCATCATCCGCTTCTTCAATATTATCATTTTTTTCTTTGTTTTCATCTGAACTGCTGCTATCCGCTTCAGATTTACCAGATTCACGATATGCAATTTCATATTCAAAAGAAAGGCCATCATGAATTTCAAACTTTTTAATTAATGTGCCTCGAATTTTGCCATAACTTTCAATCACTTGAATTTGTGGATCTCTTTCTCCAAGTTCTTCAACAGTCTATAAAATTAAACTAGTTAATAAATTTTTCGCCTTTTTTTAGTGAATTTTAGAAACTTTATTTCGAAAAATGTTTTTTTTCGATTTTTCTGCATTTGGAAATGCTTGGAATGCCGGACCTACTTAAATTAAAAATTGAATTCAAAGTAAAAGCTAAACTTACATCTTTGAAAGGAGTTTTCCATTCTTCAATGTAAAAACGCAATGAACCTTTAAGATTTGCTGGAAGAAACCCAAACATTTGCGGATTAAATTTTATCATTTCTACATACCAGCCACGGCATTTAACGGATGAATGAAGGGATATTTTTAGATGTTGAAGATTTGGCAAATGTTCACAAAGTAGCTTCAAGAATCCTTCAATTGCATATGCTGTAAAATCTTGTTGACCGTCACAAATGACAGGTTTTCTTTTGAGTTCAAGACTTTGAACATTTAGAAATCTTTCATAATCTCGATCATTTGAATAAAAACATACTCGACGATATCCAGCTTTTGGTCGACGACGTCGTGAAAGATCGTCAAGTCTACTGTAAATTTCATTAAACCGACCAGCAACAATATGTTTTGAAGCTTTCATTTTAAAGAATTCCTGAAACAAAAGGTAGTTTAATTTTTTTTATCAGGTTTTTTAGTGATACTTTGTAAAAATATGTATATGTATATTTTATAATATGGAAAACTTAGTTTTTTTTTACTTACAGAAAGTGAAATTCTTGCTTGTTTCCAAAAATAAATATAAACATCTTCAAAAGTGCATTCATTTTTGAAAAAATAAATATATGAATACGGAATATCATGTCTGGGCCTAAAAAAACAATGATAAAGATAAAAAAAGGCAAATCATTTCTTTTTCCGGTGCTATAAAATCTGCTATTTTATAAAATTGATGCCAAAAAATGGACTAAAAAATTGATTTTAACGCCTTTGTTTTTGTAAAAATTTTAAATTTTGCCAAAAATCTTATGGTACTTGTTTACTTTGCCATTTGTAAAAGTAAAACAACGTACAGCACACATTTATTAACAAAATGAACACTTTTTAAATCTAAAAAAATTGAAAAATGTTTTTTTTTCAAAAATATATTCAAAAGCAAACTTTTATGAATAAAATTAGCAAAAACTCGTCTTCCTCCAAAACTTTCAGGATATCCATCCAAACTAAGTCTTTTATTAGATTTTGAAATAACTTGTAAAATTTGATTTAAAAATTGAAAATCATGTGGAAAAATAAGTTCATTTGGTTCATCTTCTTCAATACAAAATCTATTCACATACTTAAAAATTAATTACAAATGTACAGTATAATTTTAGCAGAAATAAATAAAATATACTTACAACTTTAAAATGCCGAAATGAAACAAAAACACTTGAAACATGTGAAAAATATTTTAAAGTTGCGAAAAAAGGTTCTCTTCCAGAAAGCATAAATTTTCTTAAACTTTCAGCGGCATTAAAATCACGTGGTTTTGGAGCAGAAGATTCTCGAATTCTTTGAGATGAAAATTGTGAAAGAATTTCTTCAAGAAAATCCAAACTAAGTGAAAGCATTCTATTTGGTCTATAATAATAAAAAATGAAATGAATGTCGAAAATTTTGATTTAGATTCTATAAAAACTGGCATTTTGCGATCGTTTTTTCGACAACAACCCGATTAAACTAATTTACAGACGTAGCCGATGAAAGATTTTCTTACTTATTAATAACTTCATCGGAAGATGTTTTTTGATCTTTAATAACATTTTTTTCAGGTAAATTAGGATGGAGTAATTGTTGGGATGCTTTAAATTGCATCATTTCTGGCTCCATGTTTTTATTTTCTTGTTGCCGTGGAAATTCAAAAGGATTCTATATAAATTTTTTTGAATAATTATCCTGTTCAAATGCACTGTTAAAAAATTACTTGAATAATTAAAGGTGAATCAATAAAAACTTTTTTTGTTGTTTTCCATTTTTTAATCGCTTTTAAACTTTCATCTTTGATAAACTCATCTGAATCTGTTGTAGCTTCAATTAAATTTTCATAAGCTGCAATATGAAGAGAAAGGGTGCTATTGTTGTTGGCACTTTTTGTTTCTTTAAATTCATTTTTCTCTTTCATATCTTGTCCAAAACTTAATAACTCTGATGATTTGCTGGATTTTTGCCATGCTTTTGGATGCTTTTTTGATCGTAAATCATTTGAAGCAGCAAATTCTAATAATATTAATATGACTGCAATCCTTTAAAACGAATATTTTCGGATTTTTTAAAGACTTTTTTTTATTACTTTTTCAAAATTATTCGTATAAAAAGGATTGCGACATATATTTAGTTATTTTACCATAGTTTTTAATTTTTCTTTTACCAAATTTGTTAAATTTTGACTGTACATTTATACCATCAAGCTCTTTATGATTTTGATTCAAATTTAGATTACTATATTGATCATCATCATTTGAAGTAAAAGAGCTTAGTTTTTCTTTAAAAGATAAAAAATTATTTTTGGATGCCATCTAAAAATTAATATTACCATTTTTGTTAGAACATTTATACTCGCAAATTAATAAATATGGACAAAAACGTTGAATTGTTTAACCAGCTGGACTGCAATTTTTTTTGAAAGCACAACTGCAATTGCAAGCTAAAAAACATAATAATGATGTAATACAGGGTACTTTAAGAAATTTCTTTTTTTGTAGTTTTCAAAAAATAAATAATGCTGAAAAAATTATTCCCAAAAATGCTACTGTTTTCAACCCATAAATTATGAACAATTTTTACATGGCTACAAACTAATTTTGTAATAATTCTACCTTTTAAATACCAAGTAAACTTTCCTTTTTAAATATAGTCTTCTCATCAATATTTAAAGCATTCAAAAATTTCATTTTTTTTCTTGTTTTTATTCTTCGAATATTTTTTGTACTTCCTCTCATCGACTACGATAATGCTGGAAATATGGCAACTGATTCTTCAAACTTTATACGGTATTATTTTAGTTTATATTTATGTCTTCATTATTTATCAAATCATTACACCAAAATTAAATAAACAATTTCAATCACCTTTTTTTAAAATTGCTGCTGTAATTGGATTTGTTGTAAGTCTTTTT
This sequence comes from Panagrolaimus sp. ES5, assembly GCA_901766855.1. NCBI lineage: Eukaryota > Metazoa > Nematoda > Chromadorea > Rhabditida > Panagrolaimidae > Panagrolaimus > Panagrolaimus sp. ES5. Next base: position 4,158 of record CABFKO010022537.1, read on the forward strand.
TTAATTTTGAATATCAGATGTCAAAATGATACAAATTAAATTTGTAAAACTCTAGGCTAAAAAACACAAATCAATCAAATTAACAATTTTTTAGTCTTTTTTGTGTCAAAATTTTAAAAAATTTTTTGGATTTCTCGCATGAAAATTTGCATATTTCTGTATCACATTTGAAGAATTAATAAAACAATAGAAATCTCCAGTTTTAAGTTTTTTTTAAATTTAAAAGCGATTTAGTAATATTTTTTGTAGGATTTGGCCTGTTATGTTGTATCATGGATAATGTACAAATTTCCATCTTTTGGGTATACGGTAGACATGTATGTTGATCATGAAGATTTTTTTCTTTTTCCTTTCTTCGGTTTTGGAGCATATTTTTTTCCCATTGTTCGAAGTTTTTTATTGGTTATTTGTTCTGCAAATAGATTTACAGCTTTAAATCGATTTACATGGCATGGAAAAGTAAATAAAAAACATGTTATAATTAAATTTTTGGTAAAAACAAATATAAATATTTGCAGATTTGGAAACGTTTTTGGAAGCAATTATCAGTTATTTGTTTTTTGTTAGCATTAATAACAACGTTTCCGACCCTCTTTGGTAAAGTTACATATTTTCCAGCAAGAGGGACAATTATGATTGCTGTAAAATCTGAATGGGATCCATTTTCGCGTACTGTAATAACTGCAATTCAAGTTTTTGTGGCAGCCATTTTATCACTTTCATTTAATTTGGGTGCTTTAGTCGGAATAATGAAAACTCAAAAAACAATTCATTTCAATGCAAAAATTCATAAAGCTGAAATTGGTTTATTAATTATAAGTTTTTGGGATCTTATTGTGGATATTATTTTTGCTTTTGAACAAGTTTGTTTTTCGAATCACAACATTGTCTTAAGGATAATGAAATGACATTTTTCAGATAATTTTACACCTTGGATGGTTAGGATTACTCGAATCTACTACAATATTATTTGCATATAATTTAGAGTCATGGATATTGGATTTGAGTAATTTATCTCGACCACTATTTTTCATGATTTCTTGTAAAGCTCTTCAAAACGCTTTCCTAAAATCTTTGGGCCTTATAAAGCCTGTTGTTGAACAATTTTTTATTGTTCCAAGCAGTGCCGCCATTCAACATTCAAATGTTCAAAGATAAAGACTTAAATATTTTTAAACTTAAAAATTTGACATAAAATATGTTATTAAAGTTTTGATTGATTTTCTTTTAATTTTAATTTTTTTTTGTAACAACATTTTTGGAAAATTTTGGAAGAAAGGGAATAAATGCGTTAATAATGGGAATGTAAAGGAGTCAATTTTTTAAACAACAATAATCTGTTATCTTAAGTAGCAGGCGACGGAAGCTGAAAGAGATGTTTAAAATGTATTTTAGAAATAAATAAATATTACAAAGTTTTTTTTTTGGTTTTTCTACAATAATTCTGCTAATTTTAATCTAAAAAATGTATCTTTCTGTTTCTTTCAAAGTTATCGTTCGTTTTTCAAAAGGGCACTTTTTTCGATGACACTAAAAATAATTAGTTGCAATATTGTAAAACAATCTTCTCTTTAAAAATTGTTTATGTTATTTATTATTTTTTCTTTTCATTTTTTTTCTGGCACCAGAAAAAGAATTATTAGTTTTTTTCGTGTTTTAAACTCATCATTTGTGGAATAAAAATGGAAAAGTATGTTTAAATTACTGTAACTGAAAACAAAAGTGAAAACAATTTTTTAAATTTTTAGACGTGAAATATCATTTTTTCATAATGCATACCTGAAAGATCACACACTTTTTGGGAGAATTGTAATTTCAGCGGCAACTTTAATTGTTGAAATTTCAAAAATTTTTTGTGATATTTTTGATTCTCAAAATATTACTCTCATCGATATTTTCTTTTTGGAACCAATTTTTGTGTCAAATGCTGAGCTTTTGGTTACTGTAATCGTTGATAAAAAGTTGAAGAGATTTGAAGTTATTACAAATGATGGAAAAATTGCTGTTGTTGGAAAATTTGAACAAAAAATTTTATCAATTCCAACTCCTAATTTAATGAAGCCACGAAAAAATGTTTCACCGATGGAAAAATGTGAATTTTATAAAGAATTTTTGCAAATTGGTTACGAACATTCTGGAATTTTTCAAAGTGTTCAAAAAGTTTTTTATGATAATGAAAATGGAATTGTTGAAATCGTTGGAGATAAATTAGATGTTGCATTTGATGGGCTGATGCAAGCAGTGGTTTTGAAGAAGTTGTTTGAGAATCCACATGGCAATAATGAACTGACAGTACCATTTTCAATTAAAGAGATTAAAGTATTTCCAGAAGCTGAAGTTATGCCTTTAACAATTTTGAAAGGAATCTTTAATGAAAATTCTTTTTCATTGCATTCAAGTTTCGCTGCTGATATGCCTTTGATTGAAGCGAAAGGAGTTGTCTTTAAACGAATTTGTCGTCCATCGACGCCTCCATCAACGATAACAATAGCAAATCAAGATCTTTTTCCATCAGTGATAATTCGATCAGCAGCATGTCGACTCCCAGGTGGAATTCAATCCCTTCAAGATTTTGCTACATTTTTGGAAGAAGGCAAAACTTCTGATTCTAAAATCCCAGCCCAAAGAATCCCATCCCGAAATTCTCTTGCTTTAGGGGCTTTTGGAAAGCCATTGGAAGGTGGAAATTTTCTTCAACAAAATATTGCTGAATTTGATCCTGCATTTTTTGGGATTAGTAAATTAGAAGCGCGTGCAATGGATCCCCAACAACGTCTGCTTCTTGAAGTTATTTGGGAATGTTTTGAGAATGCTGGAGTTACAGATTTTCAAGATTGTGGATTTTTTGTTGGACAAATGGGATGTGAATATGCCAAAGCTGATGGCACTGATCCTCCAAATGCCTTACAAATTGTTGGTGAAGCTAATTCTGTTTTAGCTGGAAGGTTGAATTTCTTTTTTGGTTCAAACGGGCCTTCAGAATCCATTGATACAGCATGTTCATCTTCAATGGTTGCACTTCAAAATGCCGTAGATTCAATAAAACTTGGTCGTTGTAAGAGAGCCATTGTTGCAGGAACAAGTTTAATTCTATCTTCCAATGAATTAGCTCAACGGATATCAGGAAATCTGTTATCAAAAGATGGAATTTGTCATAGCTTTGATGTTGATGCTGATGGATACGGTAGAGGTGAAGGAGTCGTAGCTATTTTAATTGAAGCTGAAAATGATTCTGAAATTCCAAGATACCTGGCAAAAATTGATTCAATTGTAACAAATCATGGCGGAAGATCTGCTGCTTTAACTGCCCCAAATGGAATGGCACATTTTATGCTAATTGAAAAAGCCATTGCTGAATCAGGCCATTTACAAGTGGATTATTGGGAATGCCATGGCACTGGTACATCACTTGGTGATCCAATTGAGCTATCAGCACTGCAAAAAGTATTTACAAAATATAATTTTGGTAAAAAAGTTTTGCTTGGAACTTCAAAAGCAAGCTTGGGCCATTGTGAAGGTGCGGCAGGGATCGCAGGGATTCTGAAGGCGATAGTAGTTTTACAACAACAATATTCAACTTCACTTCCACGATTCCGACTTCTGAATAAAAATATTAAAACTGATGGAAATACTTTCGGAATTACAATTATTGGTGAAGAATTAATAGCAGCTTCTAAAACATTCGTTGCAGGAGTCAGTTCATTTGGTGTAAGTGGAACAAATGTTGCTGCAATTCTTTCATCTCCCAATACGAAAGTCATCAAAGAAATAGAAGCAGAATTGTTACAAGTTTTGGAGAAACAAGGAATTGCAATTTTACCATTTTCTGCAAAATCTCAGGCATCGTTGGATTCTTTAACTGATGCCTACAGTACCCTTTGCTTTCGTGTTTCAAATAAAGATTTTAGTCTTTTATCGGCCGCTGCTGCACTTTCTCGAAAACAATTTAAACTTAAATCTGTTTTTATTCGAACTCGAACAGGCGAAATCTCACAAATTACTTCCGCAAAAGCTTCTGGAATTTGTTTCAAAGTAGATTGCCTCCCATCAGTTGCTTGGGATTTAATTTTTCGAATCTCAGAATACAAAAAAACATTTCTTGAAAAGCTCAAAACCCTGATTGATCCAACACGAAAAACCCGAAAAACTCAAATTATTCGAAGTTTAAAAATCTCAGATATTTGGGCAAAATGGAATTTTTTACATTCACTTGGAATTATCTTTGATCACATTGTTGCAGATTCTGAAGAAGAACAATATTTTGCAGAAGAAATTTTACAACTTTTTCCAACTGATGCAACAATTATCACTTCAGAAAATATAAAAACTGGTTCAATTGTATTTGGATCGTCAGCATATCAAATTCAAGATTCAACAAATTTAAATCATATCATTGCCGCGGCATATCTTCAAGGACAAGAAATTAATTGGGCAAAAGTTTTTTCACTTTCTGAATCCCAGCGAAATTTATTACCATTTCATCAACTTCCAAATTATCAATTTGATCGACAAATTTATTGGAGCAAAAAAATTTGCGATGAATTTGATCATAAAATTTTGGGAAATATCATTTTTGATAGTGAAACAGAAATTCGACTTGAAAATTGGATTCTAGAAAGACGACTTAAAGATATTTTTATGCAAATTTCTGAGACAAATGAAAAAAATGAAAGCAAAGATATTCTAGAAATTTCGGTAGTTTTGGAACTTTTGATTACCGTAGCAAAAGCAATTCTAAAAAATATCGGATTTGAAATTCGTGAATTTGAAGTTATTTTTCCGCTGGAATTATCCGCTTTAAAAGATGATGTTTGGTTTAAAACTATCATAGAGTTATCAGAATCTGAAGACTCTTTAAATGTTACAACAAAAATCAGCTCATATTCTCCAAAGCAAAAAGAAGAAACTGTGTTTTTTAAATTTAAATTTATGCTAATTCCAAATAAGCTCATCCCAGAGGAGGAACCAAAAACAGCTCAATTGTTTCAAGATTGGACATTAAATTTTGAAGAAATTTTTGAAGCTGTTGAAGCCAGTCATCAATTAAAAGCAACAAATATAAAATTTATTCGAGTCTTGAAAGGAAAAGGTGACGATGAAGATGCACAAAGTTTAACACCAAATTTAAGCGAAGGCAGATTTTTTGTGGATATGAAAAATGAATGGCAGTTGGAAATTATTTATCAAAAAGATATCACTGCGGATAAAATAAATCCACTTCTTCAAAATATCACTGAAGCTTTATCCCATCATTTTAAAGCTGAAAAGAAAATCCTTTCAAAACCAAATAATTTGATTACAATTGAAAATATTCAAATTAAATTAATTAAAGCTTTAAAAGAAGCAATGGATTCTGAAATAATTTTAGAAGAATCAGAACTTATTAATCGCGGATTTATTGATCTTGGTCTGGATTCCTTATCATTGATGGCATTATTAAATGAGCTAAATTTAAAATATTTTAAAAATATCGAACTTACAACAACGGATTTATTTACATACACAAATGTTCAAAGTTTATCAGAGATCATCCATCAACGTCTCAATGATAATGATAATCATCAGAATGATGTAATCGAAAAAGAAGAGCAAGATGAAAGTAGCAGCCGAACAAGTGATGCTGAATCGTCACAAGTTCATGAAGAATCAACAGCTGAAAATACATCCATCTCAGATTCAACTCCGCCAAATTCTCCAAACATCGATTTCTTTAATCCATCTCCAAAAAATGTGTATGAAATTATTTCATTTGTTCCAGAAATTCCAGATTCTTCAAGAATTATTATACATTTTAATGATCAAACATCCCTCGCAGAAGCACATTTTGATTCTACCGTAATCCAACTTTCTTCACCGTCTTCTTTTACAACTTTTCTTGAAAAACTTAGATTAATTACATACTCTGAATATTCATTTGTGTTTCGATTTGATCCACTTCCCCCAAGACCATCATTAATCCAGCCTGAAACAATTCAATTTTTACTTACTTTTGCTTCAACGCTGGCAAAACTTCGTCGAAAACTTTGTTTTACTGTAATTGAAAATGAGAATCCACTTTCGGGTCTCTTTTCTGGATTCTGGAAATCTTTTGTTGTTGAAAAAATGAATATTTCAAGATTTAATTTTACTGAAAAAATTCGACCTTTTGGCAATTTTAACGAACAAAATGGCATTGATTCAATACCACATGGAAATTGGTTAATTACAGGTGGCACAAATGGCATCGGATTAGTTATGGCAAAACATTTGGCATCATTTCCTACCGTATCCCAAGTATATGTCCTATCACGAAAAGGCATTCTTCCAAAAAGTTATCACAAAATAAAGCCAATGAAAATTGATGTAACAAGATTTGATCAAATTCAAAATCTTTTTTGTACCCTAGATTCTATTGACGGTGTAATACATTCTGCTGGAACAATAAATGATGCAATAATTGAGCGACAAACAATTCAATCCTTCGAAAAAGTTATTTCACCAAAAGTTGATGGCCTGAAAAATATTATTAAATCTTTGAAATATTTTGAATTTAAACCAAAATATTTAATTTTAAATTCATCTGTTTCTTCGTTGCTTGGAAATTTTGGGCAAACAAATTATTCATCTGCAAACGCGGCAGCTGAGAAACTGTTGGTTGCTTTTCGAAAATCAACTGGAATTGGATCAATTATTCATTGGGGGAATTGGGCAGAGACTGGAATGGGTTAGTTTAAAAACGCATTTTTGGCAATTCTTTAGTTCATCAAAAAATTTAAACAATAGAATTTGGATAATGCTGATCAGGTAGAAATACACATTTTTTCAATTTTAAAAAACTTAAAATTTTGAGAAAAATTATAAGGTAGAATTTTCGTCCTAGAGATATTTCTTTTTACCTGACCAGCATCATCCAAACTATTTCAAAACCTTTTTTTGATAATTTTTTAAAACTGAATTTTAAAAATGCCATTTTAGCCGCCGATGAAAATATAAATCGTTTATTAAATGCCAATGGATTTATTGGATTAAGCAATGAAGAAGGGCTATCAGGACTGGATTTTGTGATTGATAAAAATATTGATCGAGTAATGATTGCAAAAATGGATTGGACAAAAGTATTTAAAACAAGAAAAGATTTGAATGGAATCGTTTTGCTTGGATCTCAACGCGAAAATGACAGTAATGCTGAAAGTGGTAAGAAAAGTTTTAATGAAAGAAAAGAAAGTGGTACATCGAAAAAAGGTGCCAATGAATCCACGGCATCAGCTCCATCAACAGCGATCCCAAATAATAACAAATTATCAAAAATGCCATTTTCAACAGCTGCCACTTTAAATATTACTGAAACAATTGTTGAATCTGCAATTGCTTCCCAGATTTCTGAAATCCTCTCAGCTTCTACAGCCAATGATGAAGAAGATTTTGATATTGGAATGGGATTCATGGAATTGGGATTAGATTCCCTCAAACTTTACATGTTGGCTCAAAATCTTTCAAAAAAGCTTTCGTTTTTGTTACAAAAAAATTTTGCAATCAGTATCATTGATATTTTTGAAAATCCATCACCAAAACAATTATCAAAATTTATTCAAACAAAACTTCAATCTTCAAAATCTCCAACTTTAATCAATAATTCCATTATCATGGATGAAGTAGAAATTCGTCGGCAAATTTTTCAACGATCAAAATCTGAACAAAAAACTGAATCCACAGAAGTTGAAGATGATTTTCATCAGAGTTTAAATCAATCAATGAAAATTTTTCCAACAATGTTTGATATTTCTGTCATTGAAGATCACAAATTTGATTCTAAAGTAATAATTCCAGCAGCATTTGAAATTGATTATTTTCTAAAAATTATTGCTGAGGAAGCTTCAAAAACTTCAATTATTCAAATTTCGCAACTTCATTTTAACCATTCCACCGAGCTTAAAGAATTGAATTCTTTAAATATCTCGGTTACCGAAGATCAAATAAAACTTATCTCGGATGCTGATCCATCTTCATCAAAACCAAAAACTTCTTGCATCTATTCATTCATCCCTCCATCTGAGATAATCCCAACCATATCTCATTCATCCACAAAAATGGCACATTTAAATCCGGCACATTTTTATTCATCCATGGCAAAGCGGGGTGTTGAATATGGTCCAAAGTTACAACTTTTAACAAAAATTCGTCGTTCAACACTTAAAATGACTTCAAAGGTAGCATTTGAACTTGAAAATATTCAACCAAAATGGTTAATCTTTGAAGCAAGTCTTCAAGCTCTTGCAACGTTAGTTAAATTTCAACATTTTTTCCTTTTTCGTTGTTGTTCAAATATCATCAACTTCATCTTAGTTATTTTTTCCCTTGTTTTTAGGATTATCTTTGATCGATCAAAAAATCAATATTTTGTTCCAATTAAATTTGATAAAATTATTATTAGAAATCGATATTTAAATGAAGACATTCTTGAAGCAGCAGAATTCAGGATAGAAGCAGAAGTGTATTTTGAAAATAAGAAATTTATTGAAGGAAATGTTTCGGCATTTTATGAAAGCGAGGTTATCGCAGAAATGAAAGGTGTAACAGCTGTAAAAGTGGATATTCCAAAGCCTGAACCAAAACTATTCCCAAAACGAAAATCAATAATTGAAAATTTGAATAAACGGATTCGAAGGAATGCATGGTCTCCAGATTGGACTTCACAACGATCATATCAAAGTCCTTCATCCGGATCTTCTTCAAATGGTGAAAATGGAGATATTTCAAGGGCTCGATGGGTTAAGCATTGGCCAGATGGAGATGGACTTCTATCAATTGAACGAAAATTATCAGCTCCACCAAAATTTCATTTACTTCCACCCCCTCCGCCATCAGAATGGCATCATAAAAAAGTAGTTGATATTAAAATTGAAGTAGAACCAGTGCCAGATAAACCAGTGATTGAAATCCAAGGATATGCTTGCAAATTTGCATATCCAGCCAAAAATGCCATGGCATTTTGGAAACATCTTACTTCGTATTCTAACGAAATAATGCCACCAAAATCAAATCCGCCAAATTGCCGTTTTTTTGAATTTGATCCAGCATTTTTTCGCCCTGAAGATTTTAATATTACACCAAAAGAGGCACCCTTTATTGATCCCCAACAACGGCTGCTTCTTCAATGCACAAAAGCGGCACTTAAAAATGCTAAAATTTCAAAGATGCCACCAAAAACTGGTGTTTTTATTGGAGCTTCATCTTCAGATTTTGAAAAATGTTGTAACTTTGAATTTAAGCAAATTTCTGAAAAATATCCTTCAACAAAAAGTTATCTCACAACTGGCACAAATCCTTCATGTTTAGCTGGAAGAATTGCACATTGGCTTCATTGTGAGGGGCCTTCAATCACTTTGGATACAGCATGTTCAAGCTTTGCCACGGCACTTTGTTCAGCATGTGATTATCTTTGTCAAGGTTCAATTGAATATGCCATTGTTGGTGGCGTTAATTATATCCTTAATGAAGAATCCACACTACTACTTTCTGAAGCTGGAATGTTATCCCCGAATCAAAGATGTGCCGTTTTTGATGTTGAAGCAGATGGATATGCCAGAGCTGAAGGGGTTGCAATAATTATCCTTTCAAGACCTAAAAATCCAACAGGAAAAATACAAATTAAAGGATGGGAAATAAAACATAATGCAAATGCCGCGGCATTAACGGTGCCATTTTCAACTTCACAATCTGATACTCTTAAATCAGCTTTGTCGAAAGCTGGAAATCTAAAGCTTGATTTAATTGAATGCCACGGGTCAGGGACAAAGCTTGGAGATCCGATTGAAGTACAATCAATTTTAAATGTTTTAGCACCAAAATTAAATGGAGCTTTTAAGGAAAGAATAATTTTAACTGGAATGAAAGCTCATGTTGGACATGCTGAAGCTTGTGCCGCAGGGGTTTCAATAATTGCGGCATGTGAAATGATTCAAAATGGATATGTTCCAGGTCAACGGCATTTTAATCTTTTAAATGCCAAAATTAAAACTTTAAAAGATAGCAAAAAATTATTGATTCCAATACTCGGAGAAGAAAGAAACATAAAAACTGTTGGAATTAATAGCTTTGGATTTAGTGGAACAAATTCATCAATAATTATTCAAGCTGGAAAAGTAGCAGGCGATAAATTAAATGCCAAGGTTGAGCCATCAAAAGTTATTTTGATAAGTGCCAAAAATGAAGTAGAAGTGAAGCAAAAAGTTGCGAAATTGAAAGAATTGCTAAAAATTAAGCCATGGAAAATAATAAAACTGTCAACAATTGTCTCAACTGGAATTGTTGGTCCTGCAAGGGCATCACTTTTAATCAATACTACAGTACCATCATCCCCATCAATATTATATTCAAATGATTCCCAAAAATCACAGCTTCCAACAAGCTTTAGTTTTATATTTTCAAATTTTGATCATTCTCAACTTTTGTTGAATGAACTAATTCATAATCATTCAACTTTCAAATCATCACTGCTAAAATATTCAGCAATTTTAACAGCGTTTTCAAAATCTTTAATCTCCACAAATCTTCATTCTTGCTTACTTTTCAACGGACTTTTGGCAGTTTTCTTTCATTCGATGAATCTTATAATTGATTTAATTGCATTTCCAACTTGTTTTCCGCTTGAATGGAAGCATCTTTTTAAAAAACTTCTTTCTTCAATTGGAAGTTTTGCAAAAGTTGTCACCGAACTTCCAACAAAAAGCTCCAAATCTCGAATTATTTCTTTTACTTCACTTTTTATTAATCCAAAATCTGGAGAAATTTATCGGCCTTCTGAAGCATTGAATGATTTTATTGGACAACTTTTTGCTGATGGAATTAATGTGAAAATTGAAATCACAAATGAAAGCAGTCAATTTTGGTTAAATTGTTTGAATAAAAATAACAATAAAAAAGAAAAGAAATTTTATTGGCCTTTGGAACGACCTTCAAGGCCTTTGTGGTGGCATCAGATGTATTCTGGAATGTTGGAAGATGAACTTCAAAAATTATTGTTTACTGTTGAAATGGATGAGATTACTGTAGAAAAAATGGATACTTCAATTGATAAATTTGCAGTTTTAAGTTTTAACCAAAAATCAACAAATTTTGGAAATGCCATGGCAAAAACTCTAAAGCTTGCATTTGAACTAAATGTTGAAATTGTTTTAAAATTTTCAAATATTTTTCTTGCAGTTTCGGTAGATGATGAAGATTACGGTAATCCTGCAAATGCATATGCTTTGACTCACACTATCAATAAACTAATTACTGACAATGTTAAATGCATAATTTGCATATTTTCATCTCTATGTCAAGCTTTTGAACTTTTAATCCGATCCATGGCAGCTGAAAATAATCATATCATTTTGGGATCAATATCATTGGACAGTGATGTAGCTGTGACTGATAATCAATTATTACATGCTGTAAAAATTATTAAATCAACTGATAATCAATTTATCACCATTGATAAAAATAAAATTTATTCAAAAAAACTTGTTCAAATTCAAAGTCCAAAATTCTGTCAAAAACCGAAACCTCAAAAATTTGAAAAAATTTTAATTACAGGTGGAAATGGTGGGATTGGAAAAACTGTTGCAGAAATTATAAATGCGAAAGAAATTTTACTTCTTTCAAGATCTGCAATAAATGAAATGCTACCAAAGAATGCCTATAATGCAAAGATGAAGTATATCCAAGGGGATGTCTCAAATCTTGAATTTCTTCAAACTTTATTTTCCATCGAATCAAATATTGATTGTATAATTCATTGTGCTGGAATTGTTGAAAATACAATGTCAAAAAATATTAGCCAGAAACATTTTGAAACAATTGCAGCAGCGAAAATTGAAGGAACAAAAAATTTGCTTAAACTTTTTTCTGCTTCTCGAAATTCACACTTTAAAAAATTTATTGCAATGAGTTCCGTGGCAGCTTGCTTTGGATCATTTGGACAAACAAATTATTCATGGGCAAATTCGGCAATGGAAGAATTGATTCAAGGATATCCAAATGCAAATTTTGAGAAATTGATAATTGAATGGGGGCCATGGAAAGATGTTGGAATGTTGGCATCTGAAAAGCTTGAATCAATTCGAGCCCAAATTGAAGGAGGTGGTTGGAAAATGATTGAAAAAGAAAAAGCTGTAAAAGTTTTAAAAGGAATTTTGCATAAAAGCAGGAAAATTATTGTTTTTGATGGAAATTTTGGTGAAATTTGTGCGCAGCGAAAAGAGCTAATTCCAATGCTTGAACATTTAAAAAAACAGCAAGAAATTATTCCATCAACAACAAAAAAGAAGGTGATAGAAAAAGAAATAAAAATTATTAAAAAAGTGATTTTAAAACCATCAAAGCAAGAAATCATTGAAAGAATTACAAAGCTTGCCTGTGAAATATCTGGATTAGAGGATGTTAATCGTCAAATTGGTTTAATGTCAATTGGCTTGGATTCTTTAATGATTGAAGAACTTCGAAGCAAAATTGAGATGGAATTTAGCGTAAAAATTTTGGCGCCTGAAATGTATGAAAATCCAACAATTTTGAAGCTTTCACAAATTGTTTTTCAAAGATTTCCGGATACTGTAGAAATTGAAGAAGAAACTGAAACAATTGTTGAAAAATTGGTTCCAACAATTTCCAATGGCAAAAGTGACAATGTGATTCAAAAATCAAAAGATATTGCAATTATTGGATATTCTGGTGCCATGCCAGGATGCAATTCAATGAAAGAATTTTGGGATTCCCTTTTTGAAGGGAAAGAACTTTTAACAACTTTTACTTCATCAGATTCTGGCTTAAATGTTATTGGACAAATTCCAGATATATCTTCATTTGATCCAAACTTTTTTAGTATTTCAACACAAGATGGCAAGAATCTTGATCCACAAATTCGACTTCTTCTTCAACATTCATATTTGGCACTTGAAGCTTCAGGATATTATCCATTCAAGGCGCCGTTGAAAGTAGCATGTTTTTGTAGCGGTGAACCAAATGATTATCCATGTGAGAATCAGAATCCAGATTTTTTATCTGGAATGTATTCCCAGAATCAACAAAGTTTTGGAGCAATGTGGATAAGTCATTTATTGGATCTCAAGGGTCCAACCATGACAGTATATTCAGCATGTTCAAGTGCCTTGGTTGGAATTTCACAAGCAATGGAATGTTTAAAATCTGGAAAAGCAGATATCGCACTTGTTGGAGCTTCAAATATTATTATTCCTGGCATAGATGGGTTGGAAGGAATGGCATTGGCAAAAGAATGCCATTGTCGACCATTTGATTTAAATGCATCTGGAATAATTCCTGCAAGTATGATTGGAGTTTTAATTCTTAAATCTTTGGATAAATCTTTACTTGATGGAGATAACATTCATGGAATTATCAAAGGTATTGGAATATCGAATGATGGATTTGAGAAATCCAATTTTATGGCACCTGGAAATGGACAAAGTTTAGCTATTAAAGCTGCTTTAAATGATGCTGAGATAAGCCCTGGAGAGATTGATTACATTGAATGCCATGCAACTGGAACATCGATCGGGGATCGAATTGAATTAAATTCTATCATTGAAGTTTATGCAAATGAATGCAAAAACAAAAAATTGATTCTCGGATCTGTCAAAGCCAATATTGGACATGGATTTGCTGGAGCTGGAATGGCAGGAATTTTTAAGTGTTTAGGAATTTTTGAAAACTCGATAATTCCAAAACAAATTAATTTAAAAAATGAATGTTCTGAGATTGCTTTAAATAAATGGATTACTGTAAATCAAGAAAATTATCCATTAAATAAAGATGATAAGATTACGGTAGCTGTACATGCATTTGGAATTGGTGGAACAAATGCTTGCCTAATTTTACAAAAACCACAACATCAACAATCACAAATTGAATTATTTGATGGATTAGTTAAAAATTCGAGTGTAATTTTACCAATATCTGGAAAATCTCTTCAATCATGCAAGCAGTATGCAACGAAATTAGCTCAACACATTGAAAAAATTAATTCAAATGACAAAAAAGAGCTGCCAAAAATTGCTGAAACTCTCCAACTTTTTCGTCCACATTTTTCATTTCGTGCTTCACTTGCATCTGTAAATACAATATCTGCTGTTGAACAACTTCTTTCTCTTCCAGATACTTCAATTTCTACCGTATCTTTTGATGACCCTTTAACTCCAAATAATATAGCATTCTTTTTTGCTCCGCAAGGTATTCAATATGCTTCAATGCTTACAAATCTCGATTTTGAAACATTTCCATCAATGAAATCTCGCTTCGATAAACTTACAACAATTGCTTCAAAAGAATTTTCAATTGATTTTGCCAAAATTCAATCCACTCAAGACTTGATTGAAAAACCAGAATATGCACAAGTGGCACTTTTTATTTATTTAATTCTTATTGCAGAATTGCTAGAATCTGTTGGAATTTTACCAGGCACAATTCTTGGACACAGTGTTGGAGAATATGCAGCTTTATCATTTGCTGCTTCAATATCTCCTGAAGATTCTATAAAACTTTTGGCACAGCGATCCCTTTTAATGGCAAAAACTGCTCCAGCAAAAATGGTGTCATTTAAAGATTTAAAAAATAATGTAAAAATTCCAAAAAATGTCGAAATTTCTGCTCATCTTTCAGCGACTTTAAAAGTTGCAGTTGGTCCACCTGAAGCAATGGACAAATTTATTGATAAATTAAAGGCAGATAAAATTGATATGAGAATTTTAAAAACTTCAAGAGGGTTTCATTCATCTATGATGGAACCGATTTTAAAGGATTTTGAAAAAATCATTGAAAAATATGAATTTAAAACACCACAAAAACCTGTTATTTCAAATTTAAATGGAGAAATTCTTGGAGCATATGAACTACAGAATCCGAATGAATATTTTATTCAACATTTACGAAGTCCAGTTCGAATTGATAAAAGTTTAGAAACTTTGTTAAAAAATAAAGAATTAAAAGTTATCGTTGAAATTGGTCCACCTGGAATGCTTCAGAATCTGCTGCTACAAAGAGGAAGGAATGATATAAAAGTAATTCGAACTCTTCAAACAAAAGATCAAGCAATTAATAGTCCAAAAAAAGTGGCAATGGGATTGGAAGTAATTGCAGAATTATGGAAATTTGGAGCTGAGATTAATTGGATAAAACTTTTTGGAAAGAATGGAAGAAGTTGGAATTTGCCGGGATATGTTTTTGATAAAATTGAATGTTGGAATCAAAATAGCAGAAACATAAAAGAAGCTCCACTTAAAAAAGCCATGGAAGAAAATGCCGTTGCCGAGGATGATATTAAATCACATTTGTTAATCCTATGGAAAGAATGCCTTGCAACTTCTGATTCCATCAATGAAAAAAGTGATTTCTTTTCACTTGGCGGAAATTCTTTAAATGGTGTACAACTTTGTTGGAGAATTGAAGAAGAGCTAAAAATTCCTGCAAATGTTTCAACACTTTTTGAATTCCCAATTTTTATTGACTTTTATCAACAACTTTTACAACAGCAAAATTCTGAAATAACAACTTCTTTGATTCCAGTTGAAAATTTTGAAGGCCAAAAATTCCCACTGAGTTTGTCCCAAGAACAAATGTTTCTTTTGTATCACCTTGAACCTGGAAATCATTACAACATCGTTTTTTCAATTAAATTTGTTGAAACTTTACAAAATTCATTTTCAAAAAAAGCTGCAAATTTTGCGTTATTGGAGTTGATTCAACGACAAAGTTGTCTTCGAAGTATTTTCGATTCTGAAGGCAGTGATCCAACAAAAGCATATCAAATGATTCAACCAATTGATAACAGTCTTTATCAACTTAATTGGACCAAAGCTTCCAATGAAGAGATTCAGAATTCTATTGAGCAAGAACGAAATTACCGTTTTAAAATTGATGAAAATTCTTTTCGATTGAATGCTTTTGAAGTTCAAAACGAAAATAATCTTCGAACATTTATTTTAATTGTAAGTCAACATCACATTGTTACAGATGGCTGGTCAATGACAATTTTTGCTGATGAATTTTCGAATCTTTATCAAACTTTTGCAGCTGAAAAACAACTTGAAACTCCCACAACGACAAAAATACAGTATATTGATTTTGCATTGTATTCACGACGAAATTTTGATCCCGAAGGAATTATTTCATGGGCACAATATTTATCAAATTTTATTCCATCGAGTTTACCAAATGATTTTTCACCATCTATAAAAAATAGAATCTTTGAATCAGATACTCTTTCTTTTATCATCCCATCAAATACTGTAGAATCTTTAAAGAATCAATGCCAAATCTATTCAACATCTTTTTACACATTACTTTTGCTTGGATTTTCGCGAACAATTTCAAAATGGACTGAACATCTTCAAACTAAAAACTTAATGTTTGGATTAGCTTCTTCTGGTCGGATAATTCCGGAATCAAAAAATCTCATTGGATATTTTTTAAATAATCTAATTTTTACAATCGACGATCGAAATCAATTATTTGATCCAAACTTTTCCAAAGTTTTACAAATAATTAAAACAAAATTTGCTGAAACAAAGTCAAAAGAAAATTTACCATATCATCGAGTATTATCAGAATGGAGAAAATTTTTCCAATTATCAACTGGTGGTGGTGATATCTTTGATATATATTTTAATTATCGTCATAATTTGGATTTTCCAATAGTTACAATTCCAAATATTGAAGCTACAGTAACCCAAGAAACAAATAATCGAATTTTTAATTTATCTGTTACAATTGATGAAATTGAAGATGAAAAACAGCGACTATTAATTGATTACAGAAAAGATTTATATAAAAAAGAAACGATTAAAAGTTTTGCTGATGATTTTTTGGAAGAACTCAAAATTGTTGGAAATTGGAATTTAAGCTGTAATTCTTTAAAAACTGAAAACTGTTTGCAAAAAATGAATAAAAGCAGCAACAAAAAGGATACTGTAATTCAGCTGATATTAAATCAATGTGAAAAATTTGCATCTCGACCTGCGATACAACTTCCAAATGGAGATATTGTAAATTATGGAAGTTTGAAGCAACGGATTTTGTCCAAAGCTTCTGGAATTCAAAAAGTTTTTTATTCTGTAATCCATCGATTAATAACTTCAGAAGATGTGATACCTGTGCTTCTGGAATACAATGAGCAAGTTGAATGGTTTTTAGCAATTCTTGCTTCTGGAGCTGCTTATTGTCCTTTGGATATCAAAAATCCTAAAGCATATAATGAGAAACTTATTTCTTTGCTGGAGAATTCAAATTTTGTCATCTCTGATATCCCCCTTGCTTCTAACAATTGCTTTAGCCCTGATCAAATTCTCACATTTTCATCTTCGATAACAAATTCACCAATAAAATCATCTCAACAATCCTCACACTCCCTAATGTATGTTCTATTTACAAGTGGCTCAACGGGCTTTCCAAAAGGTGTCGAAATTGAAAATGAACAAGTTTTAAACTTTTTGGAAACTGCAAAATCTCAACTTTCAATCAATCAATTTTCAAAAATTGCCCATTCAGTTAATACAATTTTTGATGTCAGCGTTTTTAACATTTTTGCTGCTTTAATTTCTGGAGCATGTCTAATTCAATTTCGATCTCTTATAAGTGTCGTTGAAAATACTCTTAAAAATGATCACTTAAGTCATCTCTTTTTAACTTCAGCTATTTTTAATGCTTTATCAAATTTTGATCTTGAAAAATTTAAACAACTTAAAAATCTTGAATATCTTATTATTGGCGGTGAAACTCCATCAAAGACAAATCTTGAAATTGTGAATAAAAGTAAACAACTTAAAATTGTACAAATTTATGGTCCAACAGAAGCCACTATTTGGGCAACAATTGAATTTATTCCAAAAGAAGATCCTGTAAATCCTGCAATAATTGGAACAGAAATTCCAAACATTGAAGCAATTCTGGTTGCTGCGGGACAAATTTTATCAAAGCATTCAAAAGCTATTGGTGAAATATATTTAACAGGAAATATTGCAGGAGGATATCTAAAATCTGCATCCGAATCTGATCAAAGTAGTTTTAAATGGCTTTTTGGGGTTGAAAAGAAAGCATTTGCAACTGGAGATCTTGGACGAAGACTTGAAAATGGAAAATTAGAATTCCTTGGAAGAAAAGCTGGATTTTTAAAGCATAACGGAGCACGAATTGATCCGGCAATGATTGAAAAAGAAATTATTGCAGCTGATTCAAAAATCAAACAGTGCGTGGTTACGGTAGAAAATGAAGGAATGAGAGAAGTTTTAGTTTGTTTTTATTCTTTAAAATCAATTAATTCAAATGAAATTAATCAAAATGAACTGAAACAAAGTTTATCTTTAAAGCTACCATCAACAAATATTCCTGATAGATTTATTTTTGTTGATGCAATTCCAATCAATCTCAGCGGAAAAGTGGATAAACAAAAGCTTAAAGAAATTTTTTCACAAGTAATTTCAACATCCCTTGAAAATGGATATCAAAAAGAATCTCCAACAGCTCAAAAACTTGCAGATATTTGGAGATCACTTTTAAGCTCGAATTCATTCACAAACTTTATCCCTGATAACAACTTCTTCCTTCTTGGGGGGAATTCTATTAATTTATTTACCCTTAAATCTCAAATTAATTCTAATTTTAATATTAACCTTGGCATTGATGCCCTTTATCGTACTCCAATTTTTGGCGACCAAGAAAAACTTATTCAAAAGCATTTAACAAAACTACAGTATTCTTCTTCGATACCATTGAAAGCTCAAATAGCAGAAATAAAAACTGTATCGAAACCAAAAGCAAATATTTATTGCATTCATGCCATTGGTGGAACAATTTATCCATTTTATTCTTTGGCCCAAGTAATTTCAGATAATTACAATGTTTATGGAATTCCATTTGATTTAAAATATGAAATTAAAAGTTTGGATGAATTAGCTGAATTTTATAAGCTTCAAGTAGGATATTGTTTTGAAAAAAATCTATAATTAATTACACATATTTTCAGATTCTAATTCACACATCTAATAAACCTTTAATTTTAATGGGGCATTCACTAGGTGGAATGATGGCTCGATTAATTGCAATTAAATTGCTTGATGAAGGAATTGTTTCAAATCAATCAATAAATGTAATAATGTTTGATTCATGGACAATTGGAGTTGAAAATCTTAACCTTGAAAGAATCAAAGAATACATTGAAGTTGATTAGCTAATCTTGTTTTCTATCAGTGAAACATATTAAATTTCAGGATCAATTTAAAACAATCCCTGATAGTGAACAATTTATTAATGCTTCCATATTTCTTTCATCCCTTTTAAAAAATCATACATTTAATTATGATCCAAGAGTCGGAATTTTTTCTTTTAAAGCTTCAGAGCTAACTGATACCCCCCTTAGAAGAGCAATACTGTAAGTTGCATCAACAATATAAAGAGTTCGATCCCCAAAACTGTTTTAGTCCAACATTGACAAAAGATCTTGTTCGATCATTTATTGATAATGGTTGGGCAGAATATGCTGAGGAAGTTACAACTACTTTAACACCAGGTGATCATGATTCATTATTAAAAGTTGAAAATTTATCAAAAATTTCTAATCGCTTACATGAAGGTTTATATCATTGCTTAATTGAATTTGCTGAATTTTAATATAATTTTTTTTGTAAAATAAAATAAAACTTTTTAAAAATCTAGCACTGTCGAACAAGGATTACTGTAACTCAAAATTAAAAAAGTGCAAAAATTTGCATAAAACAACTAAAAAAGTGTACAGTAAATTCTTTTAAATGTTTACAAATAAAAATAAATTATTTATTAAATTACTGTACATATATTAATCATCTGAAGAAGCAGAAGATATATCATCAAGATCTCCGATAAGTTTGTACTTTTCAACATTTTTCCCGTTTTGTGATTGCTGTTGTTGTTGTTTTACATCAACTTCTTCGTCATCATCATCTGTGTCATGGGGAATTGATATATTATATTTTGTTGCCAGCTCTTCCATTGCGATATCCGATTTATCCGTATCACTTTTAAGTGGTAATCTTTCTGTTACTTCCCTTGGACTTATCTCATCTTCTACAGTATGCCTTGATTCAAATCTACAAATTTATCAATGATTGTAATCTCAAGCTTAAGCTTAAAGAAAACAAACCTTGATTGAAGCCAATCAGGATTATTAAAAATATACTGCTGATATGTAAATATTGCTTGATTCAATGGAGCTAAATCTGCATCAAATTCAAGGGAATTTTGTTGTGTTACATCAACATTATGCAAATATCCGAATAAAAGCCCCAAATCTTTTGGTATTACAATCCGACGACATGGAAGAAGGGAAAAATATTCAGGGATGGAATTTTGATCTGTATATGAAAATCTAGCAATAATAAATTTTGATAAAGCTGGTGAAATTCGTTGATTATTATTTTGTAGTTGAATACCTTCCCGTGATAATATATCATTTATTTTCTGCAACAAACGGATTTGATATATCTTATAAGTATTTAAAGAAACTCACAGATATGATAAGTCTTACAGCTGAATTAAATAATTCAGGAAACGGTCTTCGAGATATCAAAGTTTCACCCGACATAATTTTTGATGATGCTTCAGAAAATATTATAATAACATATTGGGCATCTGTAATTGCTTGAAGCAACCACAAACTAGGTTTTATTGATGGATCTGTGAGATTATGGGTATCAATCATAATCTGGGCATTTGCATGTTGTTGTAAAAGATCTGCAAATGTTCCAACAACTGCTGAATGTTCAATACAATCATCAGAATATATTATTAAAACTTTTGGCCGAGCTGCCATTTCAACAGCTTGTGGTGGAAGTCTTGCTAATCGCTTTGGTCGAATTATTTGATAATATACATATATTCCTGCAGCAGTAATTACAGCAAACCCTAATAATACTGAAAAAGCCAAAAACTATATAACTACCGTAATCCCAATATTTTAAAATTTTATTATAACTTCAAATCAAAAACTTACTTAAAATTAAATACATTAAATATGTCATTACAGCAGTAAAAACTTTCCATAAACTTTGTGCTCCACTTAAATGATTTTCAAAAAGGGTAAAATTTAAATATGTATGATTGCAAACTTCACACTTTTGAATCTCTAATTCTTGTTTATTACAAATTAGCCGGCATTCTTGATGTTTAACATATGCAAATGCATGATAATCTCCAGCAGAAGCATGAAATTTAATACTTTTATCTGGAGGTGCAACCACATCATCAAAGATAAGTTTTGTGCCATCTTTAAACTTTTGATAAACTGCCATTGTAATATGCGTTTTATTATCTGAGGGATTTGAAGTTACATGCATTTTAACAAATTCTTTTTCATTTGGATCAAGGGTTAACATTGGAGACCAGCCTGTCTTCCAACTTGTATCATTTCTATAATGCAATGCAATCGTTGGATCTAATTGAAAGTCATGTGGCAATGTAACGGTATACTGTAGTCGGCAATTTTGGGGTATAAATGTTATATGCATTTGATAATGTGATAATCCATGCATTCGAAAACATGCATGTTCATAAATAATTGGAAGTTTGACTTCATTTGGATCTGACAGAATTTTATGATGCCGACATGGCCAGTAATTTCTACCCCATTTAAGTATTGGTGTTGAATGATTATGGCAATAAGAATTCTCTTTATTTGGAGCATACAGGCATTCCAGCTGAACAAAAATATCCGAAATAAATTCATGCCCAATAACATTAACATTTAAATCAATATATGGCATACTGTAAAAGAACATTTATTATACTAAACAAAACCTCTAAGTTAAAACTAACACATTCGTTCCATTTGGAATGGTAGTATCGGGCCCAAAAGTGATTTCAGCAATTTCAGGGGAACAAGTTTCTAAGGGGCCAATTGGAATACTGTCTGTACATTTCTTTGAATCACTTTCAAATAAAATGTTTGCAATTTTACCAGAATGTAATACAGTTTTTGGAACAAACGGGCAATCTGCGGCAGCGGAATAAGTGAATGGAAGGAAAATTAATGTAAGAAAGCATGCCAAAAAATATGACATGATCATTTAATCATGTAAGCATTAGCATTTTTTGATTACGGTAGCTGACTTTGAAAAAAAAAAGAAAAGATGAACAAAAATTTATATGCAATCTAAGAATACTATATTTTCAAAGTTTAAATACATTGAATTTTAATAGAAAGAATAAAAACCGAAAAGTCGACGGTTTAAAAGTAAAACAAAACAATAAAAACAACAACATTTAATTTATTTAACAACATTTTTGCACTTTTTCCACAACCTTAAATTAAAAAATCAAAAAAAATCAACGGTAAAATCAACAACAATATTTATTTATCTATTAATTAAAAATCTTTATCCAGAAACCATAACAGTAGCAGCAGCTTGAGATTCTGAAACAATAGAATTCTTTGAAATATCTTTGATACTTTTGTTATGATATTTGGTAAGATGAATAGCGAATTGTGCACGAGCAAAAAATTGCTGAGAACAATTATCACATTTATATACATAATTTCCATTATGCATATTGAGATGATCATTTAGTAGCGTTTGACATTTAAAAGATTTGCTACAATTTTCAAATGTGCATTCAAATTTCTTTGCTCTTTCATATTTTTTGTATCGTTTTTCATGAACTGATGCAATATGTCTGATAAGAGAACGGCGAAGCATAAAAGTTTTTGAACATTTCGGGCATGTAAAACCGTCTAAAATATATGAGATTAATGTTAGATAAAATAGAAAAAAAAGCTTACTAAATCCAACAGCAGTTTTTTCAGTTTCAAATTCATAATCCATATCAGAATTCTCCTTTTCATGTTGTTCACCTTCACCTTCAACATCCATTTCATTTGAAGCTTCATTTGTGCCAATATTATGTTGTTCAGTTTCAACATCCATTTCATTTGCTGTTTTATCTCTTGAAATAATATCTTTTAACTTTATACCTTTCCCCAACTTATATTCATATTCAATACCATTATGTAGTTCTTCAAAATGTTGACCAATTTTATCAGCAAAAATATTTTCTTCACAAAAATCAACCGGACAAATAAATCCATTTAAATGATAATCTTTCGTATGATGTTCATATAAATTTGAAGATTCTGTTTGATATTTACATTGCTCACATTTATGAAGAGATTTTTTAAGTTTTGCAGATGGTTCAATATAATTATTTCGATGAGCAGTTTTTACATGTTTTTGAAGAGCTTTTTTCACAAAATATCCTTCACATCCATCAATTGGACATTTAATTGCATTTTCTCCATGTACTCTTCTAATATGAGCACGCATATACCATTTTCGAGCAGTACGGTAATAACAATTTGGAGTTGGACAAGCATGTGGTACCGGATGTACTGTTTCAACGTGTTTAGCATGTATATCATAATTTGGAAATTCTTCATTACAATGTTGACATTTAAATGGAGCTAAAGAAGAACAAAGATAAAGCATGAACAGTAAATATAAAAGTTTACCTTTCTGTACTCTTTTCTTTTTAATCTTTTTTGGCCGCTTTTTTAAAAATACAGGTACACCATTCTCAGTTCGTATTAGTGAAATTCCATTATCAGATGATTCAATGATCACACTTCCAGCATCAGATTCCATATCTAAAAATCAAAAAAAAACACAGTTATGTAACTGGAAAGGGTTGATAAAAAGATATTCAAAGGCTCAAACTTCGTTCGTAAAAAGGTACACACATTATAAAAAAGCTAAACTTTAATTTCCTAACTACAAATAAACAGTAAAAATTCAACAATAAAAACCAGATAAAATAAAGCTAAGATTCAGGAGCTTTTTCTGTTTCTTCTGACGGTATTGCAGCTTGAAGGGCTGCAACTTGTTGAGCCAAAGTTTCACGATGATCCTTTGCACGAATATAAGTTTTTGGATGAATAGGAAATAGTCCAGATAAACCTAAAATTATATAGTTACAGTAAGCAATAATAATAATCAATAAAATAAGCTAACCAAGTAATTCAAGAACAGGAACAGAAATCTGTGCATTTCTTTCACCAATCCAATACTTTAATCTTCCAATATTCATTGAAACAAGCTTTTCATTTTGTGCATTTGGTAATGGATCAAATGTTCCAACCTAAAATATAATTAATTATTTGCTTCAAGAAATTAAAAATGAGTGTACCTGTTCAATAATATTTTCTTCATATCGACGACCAAGTGAACGATCAGGAAATATACAAATATGATAAAATGGACGATTTGTACATCCAAATAGCGCTAAACCAATTGAAGGACGCCCAAAAGTTTTGGGATTAATTAATTGTCGCATATTTTTTTGTGTTGGAAATAAATTTGTTGCAAAAAAAATTGTTGAAAAATTATTATTTTTCTAAAACTTTTCAAAATTTGTTAAACATGTTGGCGACAGTTCGACACTTTGCCAACATGGATATCAAGATTGAACATTTTTTGGAAACTTGTTTTTTTTTTCAGAAACGTTGGTTCCAAAAATTTTATATTTAATAAAACTATTCATATTTATATTTAGAGTTTAAATAAATACAGTAAAAGTATTCATGTTTCGCTGGAGAATTATCAGCTAACATAACAAATCTAACAAAACAAATCCCGTTACAGTAATCAATCAACGATTTGTACATAACTTTGGTTGACTGATATTCTTTCAATAATTAAAATCGGAATTCATAAAGAGTTATCGAATCAAGAAAACTACCAGCTGTCTGAATTTGCACAGAGAAAAAACATTGATTACTGTGTTATTTATGGGGAGGAAAGAAACAATTTATATAAATCAAAAATAACAAAAGTATACATACATATTTTATACAACAAACAAACTTCAATCAATTTCATAGTTTTCAAGGATATCACCCATATGAGTATTTTGAATTTTTCCGAGACGTTGAGTATGCTTTCTTTTACGTGTATTTGGGCCATGAACAATACGCTTTGGAGCTTGATCTTTAATAATTGTTAAACCATATTTTGCAAGATATTCTTCAATTTTCTTTTCATCAAGATTTTCAACGCTGCTTATCCGCCATAAACTAAGAAATCCATCATCTACCGTAATCCCAATATCTGGATCATTATAAAAATATGCTATATCTTTCTTTTTTTCAGCCTTAAAATAGACAAATTTATATATCAACATTAGCAAAAGAAAGGATAAAACTTACAATGCATGGTATTGCAATACAAAATGGCCCAAGCTTTGACATTCTTTCATCAGCTTTTGCAAAACATTCATTTAAATTGCTTAATAAAATAGCACCTTTTCCTTCCCGATAATTTTTTTCAAGTAATGCTTTAATTTGTTCATCTGTTTTAATTTTATAAATTGGCTTAAAACAAAATTTTCCTTTTTCATCAAATATCAATTTTGGATTTTCTGGTAATTTTTCCATCAACCATTGTTCAGTTTTCTTTGGAATTGTTTGTTTCATTTCATCAAAGCATTCTTTCAATGTTAATGGCCATCCTTGATTCTCCAAATGTCTTTTTTTCATATAATCAACAATTTTTGCCATCATACCAAATAATGAAGATGAAGTTGCTAAAGAAATTTGTTGTTCAGAATCAAAATTTGGTAAAGTTTTCATATATCGTAATTTATCTTGAAATTTTGTTAAAGTTGTTTTCTTTTTTGGCTTCTTTTTCGCTGATGAAGCAACAACATTTGCCGCCGTACTTGAAGCATCAAATTTTGGTGCATTATTTATATTTCGTTTATTCGCCTTTAAAAATTCTTCTCGCTGTTGTTTCAGCTTTGAATCCATGTTTTGTAACCTGTAATGTAGAAATGCGAAGAAAAAATGCAATTATTACGACAAAATATAATGAATTAAAAAAAAGCTAAAAATTTAGAGCAAAAAAAAATTTAAATTTATTAATATTAATAACGCAAGCCGGACGATGTTGAAATAGTAACAAAGAATGCGCATATGCGTCTTCTTTAAATTATTTTTGAACACCCATGGGTCCAACTGCGCAAAAAAACTGCTGCATCTCCATATGCATATGGAGATGCAGCAGTTTTT
>CABFKO010022559.1:0-13666 GCA_901766855.1 Panagrolaimus sp. ES5
TTTTTTGGGTTTCCGCTTTCTTTGCAAACGTTTGTTTTTAAAGAAAAAAATTATACCTTAATTATTCACATCTTTCCCTTTTTTATTATATTATTATAATTCTTTGTTCTTCTTTTCTCAGGTCCATTGCTAAGCGATTAAAACAAATTTAAAAAAAGATCAAATAATCATTTAATTTATAGAAAAAAGCTTTGATTGATTTTTCCTCATGCAAGAGCAGCAATTTTAAAATTGTAGTATCTATTTTTTTACGAGTGTCTTCTCCATTTTTTTCTCTCTCTCTTTGTTACACATATTTTGACCGACAACCAACTTTTAGTTTTGATCTCATATTACAATTACACCTTCCACAATAAAAAAAATTTCTAGTTCATCCTATAAAAATTCAATTGAAGCTTACATTATTCTCTAAAAAAGTTTTTTCGGTTACACGGTTACTTGAAACATTGCAAAAAAAATTTCATTTGCCATTCCAAGTTGTGTTAACGGTTTTTATTTCGCTTTTAATGATAGTATAATAAAACTTAGCACCAACTACTGCTTTTTTTGCAACATTTTTAAAAAGAAATAAACCAATTTTGTTTAGTTTCTTTTTAAACTTTTATTATTAGAATAGTAATTAAAAACTTTCTTATACGTCATTCATAGGTTACTTTTATTTTTATATTATCTTCGATTGTTTTTTATGGAAATTATTTACAGTTGCATTTTATGTTAGTTTTCTCTCTTTTTTTGCGCCCTTTTAAATTGTCGCAACTTTTTTTTTATTCATTTTGTGTTTATGTTTTCTTTGGCTTTTTAAGGTTCTTTTTTTACGATTTAATTTGTTGTTTACTATGATTACACCTTTTATTATTATTTCTTTTTTCTATCTATAAATCCGCTGGCATGGATAACAAAAAAAGGAGACTACCGTATTCGTTTTAATATATTGTTTTGGATTCACATAAAGTTGTTTTATTATTATATCGAATATTGTATGTCAAAATATTGTGTGTTTTTTTAAATACAATTTTTATAAAACTTTTTTTCATAACTTGTTTATTATTGAACATTGTTTAAGTAAATTACATTACTACATTAACGAATAATATACAATGTTAAATGCAAAACATTAAATAAAATAAATAAACTGACAATTTATAAAAAATATATAATTTATTTTTTCCCACACCAGTAAAAAAACAGATTTCACAGTATTAAAATTTGAAAAAAAGATGGAATTGCAGAAAAAGAAAGACAAAAATCATTTTACAAAACAGGAATGAAAAAAAAAACAGAAATAATTACCACATTCGGAAAAATGGCGAGCGTGTTTGAACTTTTTGTTTAAAGTTATTGTGCCATGATTTTGGATCATTTTCTTCATCAACAACTTGAGGAGCCGGTGTAATTCCAGAACTTGATGATGGACCAGGTTCAGATGCTCCAATTGCAGAATCAGATAATCCAGACTGACTTTCTTCAGCACTTGTAAGAGGAGGTGGTACTGTTACCCGAGTAACCATACGATTCGTTGTTGCACGACGCCGTTTCTTCTGTTTTACTTCTATCATATATTGTGATGGCATCATTACTAATTGAGCAGGAGATTTTCGAGTACGCAAAGCTTCACGAAGATTAAAAATTTGACCACGCATAACCGATAATTGTTTAGCAAAAAGCTTTTTATCAAAACCTGCATCAGTCTAAAAATTTTAATTAAGTTTTCGCTTTACAGAAATCTATAAAATAAAACTTACTTCAAAAATACGTTTTAAATCATTGCCTAATTCACGAACAAAATCGGTGTCATCTAATAAAGGTAATATCTTTTCTATTGTTTCATCACTAAATGGAAGCCGAGCATTTGGTAAAGTTGCCCAACGATATGGATATGCACGCCATTCATCAGGATGTTTGAAAGGAAATGCTAAACCATTATCAATAGCTGCAATGGAAACAGTAGGCATTTTAACATTTTCCCAATTATTTGGTTCAGCATTTATTTCACCTGCTGATGATATATGTGACATTGATAAATTTGGAGTTATTTCTTTAACTTCAACTTGTGGTGGTGGTACGGTCGTTGCTGTAGTTTCAATAATAGCTGGTGCAGGAACTTCATTAACAACTGTTGGAGTATCACTGAAATCAACTAGTACATCTTCTGTCACTTCTTTATTTTCAGTAGTATCAAGATTTTCAGGTAATTTTTCAACAGGATCCACAATATCAACAAGATTTTCAGTTCCATTTGTATCTTCAGCTGCATGTTCATATTTGATTAACCAATTATCATTACCACGATCTAAAATAAAATAAAAAATTATCAAAAAGTTCAACAAAAAAATAAAAAGCATACCAGTATTTCGAATAATATAATCAAGAATAATCATTCTTTCAAATTGTAATTGAAAATCATGTTGAGTTGTTGGTGGCATTGCTTGTTCTGGATAAAGATCCCATTCACGAAGCCAATAAATTGCATCTTTGAATCCCGAAACAAACATTTGAAAACTTCCTTTCTAAAATTAAAAATATTAAGCTTTTTTACAGTAATCTTTAATAATAAATACCTTTGGTGGAAGACCAACTCGACGAAACCTTCTTCCTAAATCAGGATATCTGCTACGAATTCTTTCTTTTGTTCGAGCCTTTGCTCTATCAAATGCACTGTAATTAAATGTCGGAGCAGCAAATGCAACCACAGCAGTTTTAGGAACAACATTAAGTCCAAATTTTTGATCAACTAAAGATGCACCAGCTTCTGATAGATAACCCTAAAAAAATTTTTTTTCATTAATTGCTTTTTAGAATCTTATTTTTAAAAACGTGTTTTTTTTCAATGTTCACAGAAAATACAAGTGTTTTAATCTTTCTTCATTTATAATAGTCTCCCTCAAATTTTGTTTTTGCAGTCATGAAAAGTGTCTCCAGAAAAACTTTTTTTGGTCTTAAAAAACAGGCAAAAAAAAGCAAGGAAAAAAAGACCCACAGACGACAATGCACTGAATCTTTTCTCTTCAACAAAAAACCTCAAATGCACAGTTTTTTTCCACAAAAATATAAAATGAAAGAAAACAAGAAAAAAAAGTGAGGGCTGAAAAATACGTCCTTTATGAATAGAGGAGCTTTGAGGCTTCCAAAAAGACACATTGAAAACATAAACAAGTGAACGTGACACACTGGTGAATCGCGCAGAAGAATGAGGTAGAATTTGCGACTGCATATAATAATATAACTTGAGTAGAGTTGAAAAAAAAACTAGAATAAGTAATGCGGTGATGCGTATTGAAATACCTCAAACTTGCTGGACAGATTTCAAAATATCCCTATATATCTCTTTCTCTGATATTAGAACCATAACGACAAAAATAGAGTTTATGTTTTTGCAAAAGAGATGAAAGTATTATTATATTATGACAGATTTTCGATTGTTTTATTTTATTCCTAAAATCAACTTATACTTGTGTCCCCAATTATTTTTCCCCTCCTTTTTGGAAAAATAAGAAACCATTGTTGTATTAGCATTAAAAAAAGCTTTTTTAATGGAAAAAATTTTGTTCCTCATATTTAAGAACGTTTTTTTGCTTTCTTGGAAGCTTTGCGGGAAGCTGCTGCATCCATTTTTTTTTTCATTTTCCTTACGAGTGGTCAATAGAAGTCAGTCCATGTCATTTGCCGGAATCTTCTTTAGGAAAACCCAAAAAAGGCGTTCGAAATAAACAAAGAAATGTCAAGTTAAAAGCAATGGTGATTTTCAACTAAACCAAAATTTGCATGCTTCACTTTTTTTTGAAGATGGCTCTTCTTTTCTCTCACTTATAAAAAAAAGATGAAAAAATTCGATAAAGACACTATCGTAGTTGACAAATTTTTTTTCAATGAGCCCTTTGGTTTTTTTTCTTCCTCAGCTTATTTATTTGTGCCATGCCTCAAGATTACACTGACATTTTACTGCTTTATTATTAACGAATGTTACGAATAAAGCAATTTTTTGCATTTGCGCAACTAAAAATAAATATTAAAAAATAGACTTTTTCATTTTTTGTCATCTTGCAGTCTATTTTAAGCTCAAAATTGTTACTATGGCAGCAGTAAGTTAGCATGCCTGTGGGGTGCATCGTAGTATTAAGCAACTGACCATTTGCATTTTTGTTGTTCTCTTTTTAAAGTTAGCCTCAACTTTTTTTTATTAAAAAAACTATAGTATTGATTATACACGTAAAAAGATGCAACTTCAATATTATTTATTTAGTTGTTGTTTTGACTCTTTCGTTATGGAAGACCAAAAGTAGCCACAATTTTGTTATGCTTTTTTAGTTTGTGCAAAAAAATATATACTGAAGCATACTAAAAGACAGAGACGTTAGTAGGATGCCTTTTTCCGTGTGGATCGTTCTTTTTTTTGGCCGTAAGCTTTCTGTTGCTACTACTGCATTTGGGTTTTTGAAGCGTACATTTTTCTTCAAAAAAGATGTCAGCCTCCAAAAAAAGTCGATGCTAAAAATGGCATTTGTGTTGTCGCTGCTTTTATTTTTCTATTGAATTGAAGTAGTTTGGAAAACCGACATTGAGCCCATCTCGTCGCTTAGAGCTTGCTTTTGTGTGAAACTTTTATGCGCAATTTTTGTGTGCAAAAGGAAGTCCCTAACGGCGTTTCAATTGCATCTATTGGTCGCTTTGCTTAAAATCTTGGAATATCTTACCCCTAAGTCACGCAAAAAAAAACTAAAAAACAAATTATTTGTCAACTTTTTTTCTCTTTTATGTCAGTTAAAGCAGCAAAAGTTTTTTTTGTTAAACCAAACCAATGTCTGTTTGTGCCAAAAGCCGCAAAAATCCTGTCGTTTTACGTCTTTTTTTTGGGGCACTTTTTTGAAGGAAACAAATTGTTGTAAAATTTTGCTTTTTTAAATATCGGATTTCATGAGAAACTAAAGCTCTATCTACGTTATATTTCTAGAACAAAAGAAATCACGGCTTAAAAACCATAAATTTGTTCAGTGATCTTTCGTTTTTTCTCTAAAAGTTATGGCAAAAATAGAAATAAAATTCTTTTTTTGTTTGTAGTAAAAAGAGGCTTCCGGGTCTCAACATAAGAAATAAAATTAGTAAACATCTTTTATTTGCAAAGGCAATACTTTTTTGCGGTTAGAAAATTCCCTTCATAGCTAATACGTTAACTTTTTTTTTATGTAATCCATCGTGAAACATGACCATGAGTAGAAAGCTAATAGTTTTGTAGATAAGACGTTCCCTTTTTTAGACACTGCCCCAGAAGCCGAAGCGAGCAAAAATGTTGTCTAACTCCTTCGGTGCAGTACATGCTATTCAACCCGTTCACTGATTCGATAAAAAGTGGAAAAAAGTTTCACGTTGTCGAGCATCTTTCCGAAAACTCAGAAACTCCTGATAGCAGAGAGCAACAAAGTCATACAAGCACTTCTACCTCACCTAATCCTTATAATTCAAGCCGTCCACATTCATCGAAAAGTAGTAGTCGAACATCTACTGGCCGATTAGTTAAAACAGGGCATTGGGTAGTAGCAGGTCCTGGTGTTTTGATAAAGCCTTTAGATAAAGAAAAGGCTAAAGAAGCTCTTAAAAGTAATTCAAAACATTCCAAAAAAACATTCCAAGAAGAACTTCGTGAAGCAGGTAATTTCTACTTTAATTTTAATTTAGTTAAAATATAATTTTATTTTAGCTGAACTCTTTGACAGCATGGACGATAACTCTTCTGACGCTGGTAGCGTCGACACCACTCCGCGTGCAGATGCACCTATTGGCCCCAGTAATGGTAACCCTGGTGAAACCATTTTAACTCGTATTCCTGACAGCCCCGGTTCACATTCACATTTTGGAGACTTTTACTGGTAATGATACTGTTTTTCAAAGCTATTTTAGAAAACATCCCTTGGGTGTAAAAAGGGAAAGTCGTTTTCAACAAAAAAAGGACTAAAGAGCCATTTCTTTTACCAATTTACTTCCAAAAACAGCCTAAAAAGAGCTTGTGGCATAATTAAACATCGAGAGCCTTTTTTTACTAAGAAAACTCATCATTGCATTTTTTTTTCATTACATTTTTATTTGAAAAAAAAAACAAAAAGTACCGTAAAATTTTTATAGGGATACTAATGGTGAAACAGTTAATTATGATTGGGAAACTGATTATGATCTTGATAGCGACCTTTTTGGCGGACGTAGCCGTGGTCGATTGGGAAGAACCCAACAAGATTTAAATAAATACAAACAAAGAATTGATGCAAGCGTTGAACAGCAAAAAGAATATTCTGATCTTATGAATCAAATGCAAAGCAAGTTAGCTGAATATCGTCGTCATATTGCAGATTTAGAAGGAAAAATGATCAGTAATCGTGGTGCAACAATTGGACAAGATCCGTCTTTATTTCCCCTAAATGATTCTGGATTTACTGCTGACACAACAAATAATTATGTTGGACGTACTGGAGGAGATGCTAATTCTAACTTTGATGTTATGATTAGACTCGATGAAGAACGTCGAAGGTTTTTATTTCCACAATATACAGCTATAATAAAGCTTAAAAATAATTTAGAAATGATGATATTCGAATGCAACTAGAAAATGAACGTCAAAATAACGAACAACTTCAGCGGGAATTAGAACGTCTTTCTCGTGAATTTGAAAGAGAAGTTCGAGACAAAGAACGTCATTTTAATGTTCGTGAAAAGGCAAGGAAGAAAAATCAAAATTCAAAAATTTTTGTAAATTATTTTGCAAATTTTAGAATCTTACTCAATATTTGAGCGATGAACAAAAGAAAATGCTCGATTTATGGGTTGAATTACAAAAAGTTCGCAAACAACTTGCTGATTTAAAAATCAAAACAGAAAATGATCTTGAAAATCAACGCAATGAATTCAATAAAATGTATCGAAATATTCAAGGAATTACTCGAACACTTTCTGATGTAAATTTTGAAACAAACAAAAGTTAAATAATTTCTCCTTCTTTAGGGTAATATTCATCAAACATTTTATAATGGCAATGCTGGAGATGGATATGGTGGAGGAACAACTTACAACCATGACTCTGTCTTAATTGAAACTGTACGCCGTTTACGAGATGCAGGGCGTCCAGCTACCGGTGGATTAAACCTCGATCTTGAGTTATTAAATCAATTAAGAAATAACAAAAACAATGATGATGCAGATCTTCAAAATGAATTAATGAAAAAATATGAAGAAGCCATTGAACGTAATATTGAACTTGAATCCCGTGGAGATGAAAATCAACGCAAAGTTACTGATTTAGAAGCAGAATTAAAAAGAACAAAAGATAAACTTAATGATGCACAAGTAAAAAAATGAGCTAATATAAAAAAGTAAAGATAAAATTTCAGGGAGCAATCCGTAAAATGCATGATCTTAGCATTAATTCAGACCGCAGTGATTCACATAAACGTGCCCGTTCACTTTCTCCTGGTTCTTCAACCCCTATTCAGCCATCAGAAGCATTAAGAAGTTTAAGAAATGCTTTACGTGAAAAAAGTAATGAAATTCAACAACTTGAAAGAAAATTAAAAGCTTCTGATAAACAGGTGCGAATTAAATGTGAGATGATATCAATAATCATTTAAAAAATTTCAGTGTAAAGAATTTGTGAACAAATTTGAATCTGCTGATGAAACACGCAGACGCTTGGACAAACTTCTTGAAGATGCAAAACGAGAAGTTAATCAACAACAAAAGATTAATGATGACAATGAACGTCAAATTCGTCGTCTGGAAGATAAAATTCGAAGCTTGGAAAGTGAAAAAGAAGCATCAGAAAAAGCTCGTAAATATATGGAAGAAGAACTTCAACGTTTGCAACAGTAAGAATTAATCACGCCAAAAAACAAACAAACAATTTTTTTAGACTTTTCCAAAAAAGCACAAGCGATGATGCACGCAAAGCCCGTGAAGAAGCGGAAGAATTTGCAAATAATATGGAAGAAGATTACAAAAACAGAATTGCTGAACTTAATCGTCGCATTGAACAACTTCTTAAAGAGAATGCTCGTGCTCGTGGAGAAATTGGTCCCTTAAAAGATAAATATCGTGACTTAGAAAATGATCATAATGCTGCTCTTCGCAAAATTGAAGAAAGAGATACTCAACTTCAATTTGCTGATGAAAATAAACGTAAAGCATTGCAAGATTACGATAACATCAAAAATCAATTAGAAAGTCTTCGAACAGAACTTGATCTTATTAGCGGTGATAATGAAGCACTTAAAAAGAATGCAGCTTTCTACGAACAAAATAATAAAGAATTAAAACAACAACGAGATGAATTCAATAAACAACGTGATGAAATTTCAAGACAATTATTTGATATTCGGCACAAGTTAGAAAACGAAAAGAAACAACGAGATGATACAGAAAAAAAATTGCAAATACTCAATGAAGAAATTGAAAAGCACAAAACTCAAATAACTGATTATGAACGACAACTTATTTTGGTTCGTCGTCATAATGATGAACTTGATACACAAATCAAGAATGATCAAGCAAAATCTACTGCTCAAGAAAATGATATTGTTTCCAACAGAAAAGAAATTGAAAAATTAAATGAATTAAATCAAAGACTTCAACGTGAAAAGCAAGAAATATTGGAGTAAGTAAAATAAATAAAAAAATAAAGTAATGCTTTAAATTTTTAGTGCCAAACACAAAACTGAAGCAACGTCTCATGCTCTCAAAGAACAAATACGGAAACTTGAGAAAGAAGTTGAAAAGTTGCAAAATGAGACCAAGATGTTAGAAGGTAAAGAAGAACGAGCTCGTGAAGCTCATGCACAACAAGTCAATCGTGCACACCTTCTTCAAAAAGAATTAGAAGCAGCAAAACAAGAAATAAAAGAACTTCAAAATAAACTTGAACAACTAGAAAAAGATTTTAAAGACAAATTGCGTGGTTCACTGAAAAGTAAATCTTCTTCTGAAGGTGGAAAAACTTTAGATCAAAGCGAGGGCGGTGAAGGAACTGAAGGTGGTGAAGCACCTGCAGGCGGCGGCACGGAACGCTACTATGATCGCGAAATCACAGAAATCCGTATTAAAGAAGTAAACGATAAATGG
Source organism: Panagrolaimus sp. ES5 (assembly GCA_901766855.1). Classification (NCBI taxonomy): domain Eukaryota; kingdom Metazoa; phylum Nematoda; class Chromadorea; order Rhabditida; family Panagrolaimidae; genus Panagrolaimus; species Panagrolaimus sp. ES5. The sequence continues at coordinate 9,094 of CABFKO010022559.1, forward strand.
AAATTGGAAGTTGAAAAGCTTGAAAATGAAAAAGATCAATTAGAAGGAAGAATTAGAGAACTTGAAGATCAGCTTAACCAAATTGACAGAGGCAATGATCGTCAAGAAAATGAAATTGCAGATTTGAAAAGAAAGCATCAACAAGAAATTGACAGACTTCGACAAGAAATTTCAGCACTTCACGATAAGCATCAAAATGATATGGAAGATGAACGGGAAACATATCAAAAGAATCTTGATGGTTTAAGATTACTAGAAGAAGAATTACAAGAAAAACTAGCCATTACTGAAAAACGTTTAGCTGATGCACTCAATTTGCAAAATGAATTGGAACGTGATAAACGTGAATACGATGATAAAATTCAATCTTTGGTAACTACGAACACTAAATTAAGAGATGATTTGGAAGATGCGAGAAATGAAGCTGATAAAGATGTTCAAAAATGGAAAAATGACGCTTATTCAGCTCGTTCAGAGTTAAAATCCTTAGAAGCAACAATTACAGGTTTAAAAACCCAACTTGCTGCAGCAACCGAAAGAAATGATACTCTTAATCGAACCGTTAATGATCATGTAATTAAAATTCGTGATCTCAGTTCACAACTTAGAAAACTTGAAGAAGATTTGACAGAAGCACGCTCTAATTTGAATGCCAAAGAACTTGATTTGGATAGCGCATTAAACAGACTTCGTCAAATTGATGAACAATACAGCAGTCTTAATCTTGATCATACAAAGATAAAAAGCGACTTGGAAGCAGTTTTACGTGAAAAAGATACTCTTGACTCAAACAATAATGTACTTCAAAGTGAAGTTGAACGGCTTAAAAAACGGGCAAATCAACTTGAAGATACAGCAAAAGAACAAAAAAGCTCATTAGATATGCTCAAATCTGAACGTGAACGTTTACAAAATGCTTTCCGTGAAAAGAGCAAAATAGCAGATCACCTACAACAATTAACTCAGCAATTTGATGGGAAAATGGGAAAACTCCGCAGGGAATTGCAAGAAACATCGGATAAAGTAAAAATACTAAAAAAAATAATGCATTAGAAAACTTTTATTTTAGCTTATTTCATCAGACACAGAACGAGCCAACTTGCGGACAGAACTTTCTCGTATGCAACAAGAACTTGACTTTGGAAAAGAACAAATGCTACGAAAGAATGATGAATACCAGTCTGCTTTACAAGACCTTTCACAAGCTCATCGTGCATCAGAAGATGGACGCCTCAATGCACTTCAAGAGCTTGAAACACGCAAATATGAACTTGCTGATATAACGGTAAAATTAAAAAAACGGTATTCTTTTTTTTAATACGCAAATTTTAGTCACGCTTGGAAAGCACAGAGCAAAGATTAAATAGCTTGCAACAAGAATACATTCGCGTAGATAGTGAAAGAGAATTGTTAGCTGATGCATTACGTCGATTCCAAAACACTGTAAATCGTGTTATGGCCCTTAATAGATTCAAGCCAACCATTGACGTTGATGTCATGCGACCAACTGAGGTACTAAAAGATAAAACAAAAAAACTTTTAAAAAATCAATTTTAGCCAAATATTGATGGAATTGCAGATGATAGTGGAATAAATCAAGATACTTCTGAAGGAAGTCCATTACGTTCAGTTCCATTCCCTGCAGGTGCTGATTATGGTGATGCCGTACATCTTATTGATGAAACAGGTGGAGGTGTAAAAAATGGCATCGATGTTACCAGCATTGAAAATACATTACAACACCTTGTCAGCCGTATTGATCGTCTTCAACGAGATCGTGTATGTTATTTATCAGTATAAATTACAATTTTAATAAATAAAACTTTAGGACGAATATCGTGAGGAACTTAATCGTCTAAAGAAAAAGACGAGCGAAACTCATACTACGATAAACAAGCGCGAAACTCGGTACAAGACAATTGAAGAAAGTTTGGATCAAACTGAAGATGATAAACGTGCACTTGAAGCACATTTGGCATCAGCAAAACAATTGCTCCGATCACAAGAAGAAACCATGCGTCAACGTGAAGAAGAAAGAAGACAAATGAAATCAAAAATGGTTGCATCTGATTTGCAAGCTCGTGGAAAAGAAGCACAAATCCGACACCTTAATGAACAACTTAAAAATTTACGTCGTGATTTGGATACTGCACATGAAGAAATTCGTACAATGCGTGATAAAGAAGAATCATACGATTCAAATCGCTTCCAAATTGAAAGCAAATTACGTGATCATGAAAATGAACTTCAAAGACTTCACTTGCAAATTACAAATTTTGAAACTGATAAACAAAGTACAAGTGAAAAGATTAAAGAACTTGAAGGTCAACTTAAACTTAGCGAAACTAAAGTTAGTGATTATCGTGATGATATTGAAAAACTTCGACGTGATTTACTCAAAGCAGAGTCGACAGAAAGTGATTTGCGAAAAAGTCTCGAACAACAATCACGAAGTAATAGTGAATATCAAAATATTCGTGATCAACTTACTCGTGTTCAAAATGAATTAAATAACACAACTTCCCGTAAAAATCAATTAGATACTGAAATTATTAGTTTACGCTCTGAACTTCGAGATTACAAACAACGTGTTAATGAAATGACCAATCGAACAAGTGATCTTCAAAGACAATTACAAGATTCTCATTTGGATAAAAATAGAGCAGATGACAGAATTTTAGAACTTGAAAAGGTAAAAGTTAACAAAGTAAAAAGAATAGTCATAACTAAAAAATCATTACAGACAATAACAGCACATCGTACAGGTGAAAGTGAACTTCGACAACAACTTGAAGCTTTAAAAAATGAAAAGAAAGCTTTCAATAAAGAAATTGGAGATTTAAAACAACGTTTGGCATTATTAGAAGGTGAAAAGGGCAGTCTCGGACGCGTTCATGATCAATGGAAACGTGAAAAACAAATTTTACTTAAAAAGATTGAAGTTCTTGAAAATGAAAAACGCCGTACTGATGCTGCAATTCGTGAAACAGCCCTTCAAAGAGAAGCCATTGAAAAATCATTGAATGCAATGGAACGTGAAAATCGTGAATTGTATAAAAATTGTGCTCAATTACAACAACAAATTGCACAATTAGAAATGGAAAATGGCAATAGAATTTTAGAACTTACAAATAAGCAACGTGAAGAACAAGAAAGACAATTAGCAAGAATTAGAAATGAAAAAGCTCAAGTTTGTTAAATGGTGTCAAAATGTAAACCATAAAATAATTTTTTCTAGATTGAGCGTATTATTGAAAATCGTGAACGTACACATCGTAATCGTATCAAGCAATTGGAAGATCAATTAGCATCAATGCGTGATCAATTAGATGTTGAACGTCGACGAAGACGTGATGTTAATGATAGACAACTTATTACTGATATCGCTCGTATTGGTGGCCCAAGTTATATGGGTGTACGAAGTGGATATCAAGGTGTTCTTCCAGGTGATAATATTGATAATTCTGGACATCGGTAAGTTGAAAAAAATAAAATAAATTATAAATTAAAATTTTAAGATTTGTTCGTTCAACATTTGCATCCAATCCCCTTACTCCTCCCCGCGGTAGTTCCACCCCTGCTCGTCAATCAACTTTATTTGAAGAATCAGTTTTGAGCAAAGAACATGGATTTGATCAAGATCCAGCAGGATCAATTCATTCATATGGTGGCTCCGTTCGTAGTGCTAGAGATCCCGATGACGCTTCATCCACAACTACTCATGAAGTAATGAAACCTTACAAAGGCTTTTAAATTTTTTTTTATCCCAGTGTTTTAAATCCCGTCAATTTACTTTTGTATAAGCACACCGTAACACAACACACTTTCAGCGCACCCATACTCCTCTTTAAATATGCTTCTCTACTACTGTACTATCCATATATTTGTCAGTATTAATCTACCATGTATTTTTGATTTCATGTATGCATACGCTTTTCAAAAATGCTTTGTTAGAATAAAATTAATGCTTAAAATTTAAAGAAAGAGAAAAAGACACAGCAAGATAAAATTTAACAGACAAGACAAAATAAAACAGTAAAAAACTTACTTGATTTGGCACTAAACAAGAACGTCCAAAACAACAAGGAAAAAATATTTTATGTAACCATTTGACCCATTTTGGATTTAAATTGCCATAAGGTTCTTCATTTTTAGGTTTAAATACTCCAATTTTCTCCTAAATGGAATACCGTATACTGGTTGTAAAATATGTATAAAAAGTTGAATAATTACCCCACGAAGATTCTTAACAAAATATGAACCAGATGATCCTTGAGGGATTCTTTCAGGAAATATACCATGATTAATTGCTCGATGTGATTCAACCAAAACTGCAGCAAAATCAGCTCCACTTACACTTCCATATTGTTCATTATCTGCAATTTAAAAAAAATATACAATATAATATGCACAATTTAAAATTTAAAAAATACATACAAAATTTAACAGTATCGTCATCAGAAGTTTCTGTACCAGTACGATGAGATCGTGCTGCACCTCCAGCTTCATTTCCTTGACCTGCAGGAGGATTAACTTCATCAACGGTTGATAGCAACGGAGTTCTTTCTGCTCG
>CABFKO010022559.1:19170-29995 GCA_901766855.1 Panagrolaimus sp. ES5
AAATATATAGAGAAAGAGTTTTCTGGTTTTTTATCTCTATTTTTTCATTTTATTTTGTTGTTAAGCTATTATTTCTCTAGTAGTAGGAAGGATGACCGACAATGACCGAAATCAACTATTTTTGGAAGTCTTTTTTTCTTAAAATAAGTTTTGAATATTAATGATCCTTAAATAAGAAGTTGGTCAAAAAAAAGCGTGTGAAACTTTAATACATTAGTTTTTTTTTCTTTCCCCTTTTTCTTCTTCTTTTTAAAGCTATTTTTGACGTGTCAAAAATTTGGCCATTCATTGACGCTTGACTTGGTTCCACCTACGTGCTACCCATGAATGACTCAAATAAAAGTATCTTCCCCCCAAAAAAAGGTCAATTAATTTGTGGAAAAAATATGACATTTGCAAAACCAACTTATTAACTTGCTATTTTTAACAGCTTCAGATGTTTAAAAGTATAAACGTTCCAAGCGTATTTTAGCTTAACTAATTTTTGCATATTTTTTTTCAAAAAAACTTACTTTAATTTTTACAAAAATGTTCCATAATATTTTTTTTCGACAACGGAACAAAAAATTTTTTGACCGCTAACCTCATCTTTCATTCTAACGCGATGCCCTGTTAACCCCCATGTTTCGGTTCATAAACATTTTTTTTTCATCTATTCAGCTAACAATTTATTCAGCTCAAAAAAGCATCAAAGGATAATATGTAGGAGAAGAAAATAAAATAAGTACACAAATAAATGATGTTTTAAAACTTAAATACTTTATTTATTATTGATATTATTTTTTATTAACAAATAATTATCATTTCATTTTTTTTATAAAGAGCACAAAATAAAAAAGTGAAACAAAAAGTTTACATTTTTTGCATATTCTTCGGTTAATTCTTTCTTCCCTTTTTTTAATATTTATTTTTGAATGTGTTTTCTAATTTTCTATTAAAGTGCAAAAATTCAAGATTTATCTTTTTACGTCTGTCTTGATTGAAAAAAAAGTGATGTCATGGGTCCTTGACATGATCATCGCTCTTTATAGTTTTAGTTCGCTTCATTATTGCCTTGTTCGAACAATATGTTGTTTCCCTCGATAATAGTTTTTACACTTGTACCCATCAATAAAGATATAAACATTTTTTTTCTGAAATCAATTACAATACCCCCTACAAATTTAATTTAAAATTTGGTGCTGAAAATTTTTTTTATTGCAAAAAAACCTTTTTTTTGATTTTTGCTAACATTTAATTTTGTGATTTATATTGACACTTTCCCGTTTCCTTTTCTGCGTTTATTAAAGGTTCTTTTTTTGTAATTTAATTTAACAAATATATGAAAAACACTATTTTAGCGCCTTTTTTTATTAACACTTACCGTTTTTTAACTGCATCAGTTTTTGCAGTTACGGTAATGTTTAACACTGTTGTTTTAAATAGTAATGAAAACTCCTTCATCCGATAAAAATTCTACTGAAGAGTTTTCTGATTCAATTCTTGACCGACTTGAAATTCATTCACCGCCATCAAATTATCTTAATCAATCATCCGTAAGACGTCCTTCTTCGACATCTTTCAGTACGGTAGAAAATACTGATAGAATGATTTTTTCTGAATATCCACATCGAAGTTCACAGTATTCTTCTCCTTTAAGGTTTTATTTTTCCGTTTTCACTATTGTATCTTTAATTCATTTTTTTAGCGGAACTGGAATAAGTTCTTGCCATTCTCCCCTTGAACCTCCTGCAACTCATGCCAGTGCAGAAGATTATTATAGTTATCCAAGTAGCACTGAAGTCGCTGTTCCACCAACTGATATCAGAGAGAGGCAAAGAAAATTTGTTTATGCTGAAATAGATAGATATCGTGAAATGTGTAGCTTTGATTCAGAAGGCCAAGATGACCATCGTAAGTTTTAAATTTTTTTATTTTCTAGTTGTTATCTAAATGCTTTCTAATATGGTTGTGGCGTAAAATGTTGTGTTTACTAATTCTATCAGTGCATTTAACCTTTTTTAAACAGTATATCCAGCTTTTTGCTATTTAAAACTGCTTTAAACTATTTATCACAAAATATTAAAAAATTAAGGACAAAATCTATTTTATTGACAATCATTTGTATAAAAAATTGTTACCAGTAAAACTTCTTTTTTTCTTATTTTGTGTGATGCTCTTGAGTGCTCTTTTTGAGCCTTGCACTTCAGACTGACTCAATGATGCATACAAATGATTCTATGTTTTTTTCGACCCGAATAGTTCGCTAAATACGCAAGGCTACAGAAAAAAAAAGTTTATATTTTTTTAAATCATTTGAAATTTATTTAATTTTCGGGTTGTTTAACAAATGCGCAACACAAAAAAAATGGAAGAAGAAGGAAAAGAAACAATGACCAAATAAATAAATCAACGTCATTATCAATTCATTCATTGATAACAAGAAAAAAAAATGGATGAATGAAGAAATTGTGTTCAACACAAAAGGGGGGTAAAAAAAACTATAGACCCGTTTAATGTCTGGTTTGATTTGTGTGTATGACAAAAATGTTCCAAAAAACTGGACATTGAATGTGTTATAATTATAGCAATAATTTTTCAAGCACCAAATTACTGTTTTAAAAAAATTATTATTAATATAAAAAACTGTATCAAAACAATGACTAACTTTTTGGTAAATGAATATGTAGGCATGATGTTTTAAATTGGAATAAGAAAAAAGAAAACAACTGTAATTCGCTAAATTAAAAAAAAGTTGAAGTTTTAAACTTCACTTCCGGAAATTACCCAACAATTACCAAAAGATTACGGGGGAAAGAAAATAACAATAATGGCAAAGCATTTATTTAAATTTAAGACAATGTTAGCATGTTAAAATTGCATTTTTAATATTTTTTTCTTGAGCTTTAAGTTGTTCTTTAAAAGAAATTTCGTTCTTTGAATCTTTTAAATCTTATGTATAGTGCAGCTTTACTTTAAAACTCAATTCTTTTTATTTCTTTGTCTTAAAAGAACGTTTTAATAAAATCTTTAAACTTCATGAAATAAAAAAAGCGATGAATATGCATTTTGTGATTTCTTTTTAGCTTTGATGTTTCTTTCGCTTGTCTTCCTATTTCTAGCAGCTGTCTGGTTAAACTTTCAAATCACTACTAATGTGGCAATTCAAAATCAAAATCAAAGGAAAGAAAGAAGGGAGAATGCATTTTGATAGGGTGTGTCGTCCCAGCAGTACAAGCTTTTTCTTTCTTTTTTTTCTCTTTTTTTTTTGCTTGTCCTATCCGCAACCATCAGCATTATTTGATGATGCACCCATTTTTTTCTTTCTCTCTGTTTATTTCACAATTTTATTTTGACCCTCTTGATGCAAAGTGAACTCTCAGCAGCAGCAAGCCAGTAACACCAGGGACATCACAGCTTGCATATACATTTTTTTCTTTTTAAAAATGGGCCTGCTCCAGACGCACATAAGCAATGTTGCATATTTTTTTTCTTCCTTCTTAAATGCATGACACGGAAATATGAACAAGCGAGAAAAAAAATGAAAAGCGTAAAAAGTTTTTTTTTTCTTTCAGCTGCTTTTAAAACTTTTTTTTTATCTTACTATGTTTTCTTTCTCTCAGTTGTTTCACATACCGTTGCATTTAGGAAGCATTACAAAGGCTTCAGAGTTCATACACTCATACACTCTCGTTATATTTCTCTTCTTGTCTTGCCTTTGCTTACTTACTTGCTTTCTTTCTTTCCTTCATTTCTTTTTTTTTTGCGGACAAAACTTGCCTCACGCTTGGCTTGGCCAAGGCAAACGCAAGAAGCAGCCGTCAATGTAACGCCCACGTATTTTGTTAAAATTTTTTATTTTTTACTCTTCTTATAGCTATTCCTCGTCATTTTACTTTATAATTATTACTATTAGGTTTTTTCGTTTTGTTTTTTTGTAGTAACCCAACTCATCTCAATTCTCATTACAATTTCCTTCTTTTCTTAACATCTTATTTTGGAATTATCTTGGATTTGTTACTCTGCTGACGGCATATTTACGATGCATTTCTTTTCTTGGCTTCTGCAAAATCTTAAATTTGTCCTTTTTTTATATCCTGTTTTTTTACCACTCCTTTTTTGTGGTAGGCCTTTTTAAAGAGCCCTTTTAAAAAATTACACTGTAGCTTTATTACTTTTAAATACGCATTTCCAAAAATTGCTTTTTTAACGACTTCCCCACCATTTTTTTTTTCCTATTTTTCTAAATTGTAAAAATTGCTTGTTATTATTCATATTTTTTGCTTTTATTGAAAAGTTAGTGTTTTTCTTTTCTTTAAAATTTATTCTTTAACTTTTGTCTTTTTAATTGTTCATTTATTTTAAAGTTTTTTCAAAAAATTATGAAAATCAATTACAGGATCTTTTTTCTTCCTTTTTTTCTTTTACAACAACAATAAAAAAGGTATAAAACGTTTTTGGGGTCGATTTGATCAATGAGACTCCTCAACTATTCCAAGCCCTAGGACGCCAAAAAAATTGCCTCATTTTCTTTTCTCTCTCATTTCTTTCCCGAACAAAACATCTCAAAATTCTTTTTTTTATTTCCTTTTTTTCCTCAATCATTGAAAATGATTTTTATTGGTACCCAAGAAGAAATACAAAAAATTTTTTGGAGATCAAATGATGGTTTTCTCTCGTTTTCTCTTTTTGCTGCAATTTAAAGTGAAGTTTAAACTGCCTCAAAAAAAATTTTTTCGCCTATAAAGCCCACGGAAATGTCAACAAATAGCGTTCTTCTGTTACTGAAGAATACCTCATCGAATTTTTTTTTTCACTAAATTTTTTTAGTAATACAACTTTGTTTATTTTTTATTGTAAAAAATTTTGATAAATTTAGCAGCCATCAAAAAAATTCTTGTTTTATTGATGGCTGGCTGTTGCTGCTGTTTTGGTGTGCTGTTGTCAGATGAGGTTTAATCCAGGGGATTAAACTTCATATAATCGGCAGGATTGAGAGAGAGAGAGAGACATTCTTTTGTTTCTTTATTGTTTTGGTTCGTTAATTTTTTAGTTAAGGTTAACCAATAAGCATCAGGCGTGGCTGTGTCAATAACTCTCTCGGTTTTTGGTGGAGCTGTTTCTCTTTGACCTTTGTGTTTTTTTTCTTCTCATTGAATATTTTAAATTTTTTATCGGAAAAAAATCGTTTAAACTTTTTGAAGATTTAAATATAATTTCATTTTTGCCGATTTAAAATTACCCTTTTTTTGTTTTTTATCAACTTTCTTTCTTTTTATTTACTGTTTTTTCAAACTTCTTTTTTTACCACAACTGATGACATCATAAAGCAAGAGTCGCCGCCGCAAGTTTCCTGAAAACCGATGCCCCGTTGGTGGTGACAAACTCATTTTATGTTTAAAAGGGGGTGCCGAAGAAGACTTTTTTTTCCTCTTTCTTTTCATTCTTTTTTTGCCTCCAAATATAACACTCACGCAAAGGCACATGCCTATAACACTTTCTTTTTTTTGTGTTTTTTATGGACAATTTGGTGACAAAGAAATTGAACATTTTTCTTCGGTTTTTTTTTCTGTTCATTCTTTTTTTGTTCTGGATAGTTTTTTTTTTCAAATATTTTGAGTCTATCTAATTAAGGAAAAACGAGAAAACGAAAAAAATATATCATGTTTACGTCAAAAAAAATATAAATGGAATGAATGAATGAGGGAGAATCTCAGTTCCATGTTTTATTTTCCACTTTCGCTTCAAAAAAATCTTCCGGAAATGTTGCGTATGCGTTTAAAATGTCAAGTACTAACTTACACTGTTATCAGTCAGTGTTACACATATCTATATGTGCACATGACGCTTCAAGAGAGAAAAAAAGAACGCACAACAACCAAATATCGTCGGCACATCAAAAAATATGTTTCTATTTTTTTCATCTTTTGTTTTTTTTATTTCTTCTTTTTCTCTCTCGTTTTTTTATTGCTTATCAAATGAAGCATTGGGCAATTGGTCTAAAATATTTTTTTGGGGGCGGATTACGCTTAATTTGTCAAAATATAAATTTGGCTTCATTTGGCTTTAATTTTCAAAAAATGAGCATCAAATGGCTTACTTTTATGAGGCTTGTTTTACTCTTGAATATCATACTTTTAAAAAATAGAATATCAGAAAAAATATTGTTTATCTTTTTTGTTTCTTAATATATAGGAAACAAAGGTGACAATAAATGTTCTTCTTGTGACGTTTTATGCTTTTTGATAACTAACTGAGTATATATTGATTTTTGTGTTTTTTTAAAGATAGAGAACTGACAGGAAAATTAGCTTTAATTGCTTTTTTTAATTATAATAGGAAGGAGAAAAATATATATAAATCTTTAAAATTAAAGTTTTATAAAAAATTTCGTTTCTTTGTTTTTTTTTCATTTTTTCAAATGTGCTTTTTTCAGAATTGAAAAAACTGCATTAATTATATTTTTTGCTATGGGCAAAAATGCATAATAAGATAGTTTTTTTTGCACATAAAACCTTAGTTAAAATTTTATTAAACATGTTGAAAATTCAATTTTTTAAAAAGGGGGCTTAAAATATTGAATGTTAATGCACAGAAGTCAGTCAGTTTTTTAAACAATGTGTGGGAAAAAATGGCAAAAAAGTTTATAGTTTTGTTTCGCACATTTTTGTTAAAATTTTTATTTTACCTTTTATTTATGTAAATGTTTTTCTGCATATATTTTAATGTCATTTTGCTTCCTTATTTTACGTTTTTGTCCTTCAGTATGTTTTTTACTAAACTTACTTAAAAATATATTTTTATAGTCGTTTTCTTCATTTTTTATATTATCCATTTTAATATTTGCGTATGTAATTGTTATACATTGTTTTGTCGTCTAAATATGTCTCTGACGCTCTTTCGGGTTTTTCGTGATTACAAATTTTTTTCCATACTTTTCTTAAATTTTATGTCGTATTTTTTACTACTACCTTTTTTTCTTCTTCGGGAAATACTTATCTTTTTATTTTGTCGGATTATTAAAGAAACAAAAAAAAGCTTTTTTTATAGTCTTTTGTGACCTTATATCTGGTCATACTCCACCACTTTCGGTATCACAAAGTGTTGAAAGTTCTGGTCAACTATCATCAACACGCATTTTAACAAATTCTCAATCTCTTGATTCTCAACATATTATTTCATCACAACAAGAATCAAGTGACATATGTTCACCAATTGCATTATCGCTTGAAAATACAGTTTTAAATTTTAAATCTCTTACCCAAAATTTTTCACCTGCCACATCGGCGGACCCTTTGGCAACAACTTTCAAAACGACTGTCACAAGTATTGCTCCAAGCGGCACAACGGCATTTATGCCGGCCGCAATTAACGGCTCACATACAATGACAATGAAAACTTCAACAAAAAGCAAAATTACGCTTAAAAATAATCAACAAATGCAATGTTTATCAATTTTTGACGGGAATGATTGTCTTAAAACTCCTACTGTACCTGATATGCTTAAAACTCCAACAATAACTGTTTCGCCAACAAAGCATGCAACATATCTTGGGCATGTTGATGATTTAAATACCCCTGGAGTTACCCTTAATCCATGTCCAACAACAAATAATACTCAAGCATTTTTTGGTGATCATGAACCGTTATTTACTGGTGAGTAATAACTTTTTTTTTATCTTTTAAGAAATCTGTATAGTGTCTTTTTTCTTCTTCTTCTTCTTCAATTTAATGTCAATTATATTTCTATAATAATTATATGCTACAATTTCAATATATACATCTTTATGGGGGTGAATTAAAAAAACTGTAATGTGATTATAGTTATAAGCATTTCATTAAATTCAAAATATACTTTCTTCCTCCTTCCATTACCTTAAAAAATTAATTTATACCTTTAAAAGTTCATGCATAAAAAAGAGTTAATACATTTATTAACACTATAACGCCCTCATTTAAGCTTATCTTTTGCTTTATTTTGCTGCTTAAAATCTTTAACACAAAATATTATACCATATTAATTTTAGTATTTGCTTCTTGATTTTTGTTAATTTTTTTTTAATACATTCTTTTAGGATCTGCTGGGGCTTCAACAACTACAACATCTTCATCCGGGCATGAAACAAGTATTTCCTTTAAAGACAAGCCCCTTCTCTCTGCTAAAGGTTTTGCATCAAATATAAATTCACCAGGTAAATTTTTATTTTCCTTCATTTTTAAATTTCCTTAAAATCATTAGTCTCACATTGAACTCTTTACGCTTGTATTCTGCACATTTTTGTAACAAATTATTTCTTTTTTTTACTGTGTAGTTTTTTTCATTCATCTATTTTTTCCCCTTCTTCTAAATATGGAGGCGTTTGTTGTCCTTGAAGCCCTATTTAAAAAAATTAAAGTAAATGACGTCAAACTAAAATGAATACATTTTTATTTATTTTTTTAAAACATTTTTTTAGTAAAATAGGACTCCTTTTTTGCACCTGTTATACTTTTTGATTAGTTAAGGATAGTTTTTTTTAATTCAATTTTTATAAATTGCAATATTTTTTTTTCTTTTCTAAACAACAAACGCCTCCGCAAAATGACGCTTAAAAATTTTTTTCAAAAGCTTTTTAATATGGCATTTGAATTAAATAGGCGGTGCGTTTTCTTTGACTCAATTATCTAACATTATTTTTCCCCTTTTTTAGGCTTAAGTGCTTCAATTTTTCAATTTTCACCTATTGTGGAACATTTTTTACAATCATGGAAAACTCCAACCCTTCCCCTTCTTACTGTAACTGATGCAAAAACTCCTGGAGCAACTGACACACCAGATTTAATGAAGGTAAATTTTTTTAATTCTTTTAAAATTAGGTCACAGTAGAATTTTTAATCGCCTTTTTTCTTCTTTAGGTTGTTAGAATTTTACCTGACGACGATAAAAAAGATATTATTGATCATCATCACCATACAAGAGCCGCAACAAAAGCCGCAAGCGCAGTTGCCGCAGCATCTGTAGCAGCTGCAACGGTATCAACTTCTGCAGTTTCAGCATCTAATCAAAATCGGTGTTGTAATCAACAGCATCCACCTGGATCCTGCCCTAAACAACTTACCTCTACATTTCCTGAAGGTGTTCAAATTAAAACTGAAATTCCTTGTCATGCTCATTGCACTTCAAGTGGAACACCCATGAATTTGTCAATGGAAGGAGTGTCAAATCGTTATTCACAGGTATGAAAATAAATTTTCAAAAATTATTTTACAATTTTTAATGTTGAGACTATTAAAGAAAAATAAGTTTTCAACATTTCCTTTTTTAAAATTACAGTAACACGAAGTTTAAAACAAAGATAAATTTTTGAAAGCTTTTCTTTTTTTGCTTTTTTCCTTAAAAAATTTATAAAAATCAGTCTTTCTGCTTTTTATATTGAACAACCTTGTAATTTTTGATTCTAAATAACAAACAGAAATTTAAAAATAATCATTTTCCTTTAACCTTTTTTTGTTTTAGCTTCATCCACCCATGACAACACAAAGCCATTTTCAATCACATAGATCTACGTTGACAACAAGTCACAATTCAACAACTACCACATTTTCATCAAACACTTTTGCATCAAATGATTTAGCTACCTCTTCTTCAATTTCTTCAACATTCCAACCAAAACTTGAACCAATGGATGATTATTATCAGCCAGGAATGAATTTTGGTCAACCTGGCCCAATCTTCTCTAATCACGGTAATATTTAATATTTCATCATGAAAATTACTGATTGAGTAAACATTTTTTTAGAATCTGGATTTGGTTTTGAATCTGCAGATCCATTTAGTCAACCCCCAAGTGCATCAAGTACCCCAATAAGTAATGGTGGAGGAAAGCATCGTTCAAATGCCATTCAACAACGAAGTAGTCGAGTCCTTAGTCGTCCATCAAAAACACCTCTTCAAGAACGTCCACACAAATGTCCTGTAGAAGATTGTGATCGACGATTTAGTCGCTCCGATGAACTTACCCGTCACATTCGTATTCATACCGGTCAAAAACCATTCCAAGTAAGTTCTTTAAATATTTTTGATCGAATTAAAAATTACCAAAAAACCTTTTTTAGTGTCGTATTTGTCTTCGAGCTTTTTCTCGCAGTGATCATTTAACTACACATGTTCGAACACATACAGGTGAAAAGCCATTCAGTTGTGACTTTTGTGGCCGAAAATTTGCTCGTTCGGATGAAAGAAAACGACATACAAAAGTTCATGCAAAACAAAAAATTCGTCGGCCAAGTGTTGGTGGAATGAATCCTCCATATGATCGAAGTGGATCCGGTGGATCAAATGATGGATCAAATTTATCTTTATAGTAATTATTATATTTTCAAAAAAAACAAGAAACACAACACGGGTTGCTTCTTCATTTTTATCATCACAATAACTTTACTCAAATCAAAGATACTTTACTTTCTTTTTTTCATTTCTTCAATGCCCTATTAGCTAGTCGATTATAATTTACTATTCTTTCTTTTATTTCTATAGAATTACTTTTTTGTAGTTTTCGTTTTTTTAACAATTTATTTAACCGTCCAAAATTTTCTCAGGGCTTTACTGTTTTTTTTCTGTCTAAAAAAAGCGAGGCATTTCCCGGTCGAAAATAAATCTTATCAAAAAAAATGTAGAATTTTTTTAGAAAGTTTTACTATCAAAAATTATTCCTTTAATACTTTTACGGATTACTGTTCTTCTTTTTTTTTAAAAAATCATATACATATGGGATATTTTTTTAAATGTAATAATTGTTTGAAAGCATTACTATATTTTGCCCATTTTTCTTTATTCTTCTTATTCAACAGGGTTGTTTTTTCTTCT
>CABFKO010022570.1:2350-14693 GCA_901766855.1 Panagrolaimus sp. ES5
TTGCAAAGCTGAAGATAAAACAATTTTGATTTTTTAAAAACGTTATCAAAAATATTTTTGGTATACTGTAGTTTCAAAAATGATATTAACATTTGTGTATAATCATGAAATTTGCATATCTGAACAAACTTTCCCACCATAGAATGTAAAAATGAATGAGAATTTTTATCCCATGATTTCAATATATATTCATTTTTTGCAGAAGAAAAGTTTTCATTCTTCAATATCTTTGAAGCCGCTGAAACGTTGGTATTTCTCTCTTCGTGGTGAATTCAATATTGTTGCTGAAAGATGTCGGAGTCAAGTGTTAGCTCTACTGGAGCAACTGTTCCTTCAAGCAGTGGACAAAATTCATCATCTGTAAGTTTTAAATTTTATTTATATTTTTGGGAAAAGTTACACAAAAAATGGTTGCACAAAAAAACAAAGAGTTGACGAAATTGTCTAAACACGATGTGAAAAAAACACATGTTTGAAACATTTTTTTCTTCTGTAACCATTTTTTGGATGAAACCTTGTTCTTTTTTTGGACTTTTATTAAAAAACACTCGTATTTTTATAGGCACATCCTCGATATGAAGAATATGATGCTGGCGCAAAGCTATGTCTTGCGTCACTTAAGCGATTAGGCTTAGAACCTGCTGTTCCATTAGTTTTCAATAAAGAACTCATTTCTCGTGGTACTCTGCTTAATGGTGATCAACAAGTTCAACTCTCTTCAAATGCTTTTGGTTTAAAAACAGAAGTAAGTTCTTTTGCAATTTTTGCTATGTCTAACCATGGTTTAATTTTTAGGGCCTTCCTGTGTATCAATATCATGTTGATTTTACCAAAACTCTTGCTCGTGAATATAATGGTGGAAATACTTTTCCATTGGTTCATGATGAAAATGATCCAAGATATCCTAATCGAGCACCTCGTAAAGTTCCTGATTATACATTGTATCAAAATCGCTTTCTTCATCAAAAGTTGCTTACCGCTTTTATTTGCAAATATCCGAGTGTCTTTGGTAAAGATTCTGATGTCTTTTGCTATGATTATGCTGCAACATTGTTCTCTCTGGTTGAACTTACTTCCTTTGATACTTCAATGGTTCTTGATGAAGCAGAAACTAAAAAAACAATTGATCGCCCTTACAAAGTCAATCTTATCCTTAAGAAGCCTGCTGATAATGTTTTTAATATTCGTGATTGGAAGAAGAATGTTGGTGATGGTATATCTGAACAACCAGCTGAAATTATTCGTTTCTTTGAATTGGCAACTTCACGTTATGCTTCACAACATCTGTAAGCTTTTTCTTTGACGTCTAATCGTACAATGTATGACTTAACAAATTTTCAGTGAAGATCATGTTATGTATGAATCAAAAAAAACATATTACATGTATCCTGCAAAAGTAAGTTATTAAACTTTTCGTTTTCTCTCATCACTTTTGTTCACTTTTTTAGTTTGGAATGGATTCTCCTGATTTAGGTGGTGGAAAATATTTGGCTTCTGGTGCTTCAAAAACTGTCGTAACTGTAGAAGGTCCTCGTAATGAAGGTGCTCCTGCTGTTATTATTGATTGTAAGTTTATTGCATACATATTTTGTGTCGATTATTTTTTTGCTTTTTTAGCCAAGAAGACTCCATTTTATCATTCAATGAATCTCCTTGAAATGATTTGCAAAGCTCTTCAAGTTGGTCCTGACATTACACCAAATCGTCGTCATTGGGAATTTGCAGTTAAATATCTCAAACGTAAGTCTTTCTCTCTTGCTTTATTTTCTATTTTTATTACAAATTTTTTAGGTCTCGAATGTTTCCCTATTTATGGAAATCGCCAAGATTCTACTGTACTTTTAAATAGTTTGACAAATACAAGTGCACATGAAACTCAGATGGAATATAAAGGAAATCAAATTAGTATTGTACAGTATTTGCAACAACGCTATAATGTTGAAGTTCGCTTTCCTCAATGGCCATTAGCTGTAAGTTTTTTTTTGTTTTTGGCACATTTTGTATCTTTCAAAATATTTTAGACTGGTGCAAAGAAGATTAGAGGCAGTCATGTTTTTATTCCTCTTGAATTACTGCATGTTGCTGATTATCAACGAGTTGGGAATGTTAATATTTCATCAAGTGATATTGCAACAATTGTCAAGGTATAGCTTTTTTCTTGTTTAAATGCTGATAATAATAACTGAAAACCTTAGGCTTGTGCTGTTTATCCTGCTGTCAAAAGTGCTGAAATTATGAACTGTCATAAATCTTTTGCATTTTCTGCTGATGGTTTCATGAATGGTGCTCATATGGCAGTTATGGATATCCCGTTGAATGTTCATGCTCGTGTTATTCAAGCTCCTGCAATCGCATATGCAAATGGTAATCTAAATCCTGAACAAAATGGAAAATGGCGGTTACCTCGAACTGCCAAATATGTCCGTTGTTCTTCACTCAAAAGCTGGTGTGCTCTCTTTTTAACTGCCCCTGGTGAACGTATGGTTCTTGGAGAATTTGAGTAAGTTTTGTACTTCTTTTTTTAATTTTAATTTTATGGTTTATTTTTAGACAATTTGTTGTGAAATATTTTCAAGAATGCCGCAACCGTGGAATATCACTTGGTGAACCTACCAAAATTTGGAGTGTTGGATGTGAATATCCACAAATTGAAAATGCCTTTGTTGGTGCAAATAATGCTGAATGTGAATTTATCCTTATTGGTCATTCTGATCGTGATAGTGCAATGCATCGTAAGTATTTTATTTGAAATTTTTTATAAATAATATCTTTAATTTTTCATTCTAGCTTGGATCAAAGGAGTGGAACGCAAATATGGCGTCATCTCTCAATGTGTCCGTACAAAAACTATCTACAATGTTATGAAGAAAAGTCCTCTTTCACTGGAAAACATTGTTGCAAAAACAAATGTCAAGCTTGGTGGTATGATTTTTTTTGATAATAGTTTTACATTTATAAATTTGTCAGTTTTTAGGTGTCAATTACAATATTGTCTTGGAAAATTATCCTCTTGATCCAAATGCTCTTTTTATTGGTCTTGGTATGAATCATCCTGCTGGTGGAATGGCAAGTATTGATGCAACTGATGCTGAAGCTAATGTTTCTATTTTGGGGTATTTCAATATATCTATGTTTTTCTCTTTTTTATCTGTTTTTTTACAGCTTTTCTGCAAATGATGGAGTTCATCCAGGTGAATTCATTGGCAACTTCTTTTTCCAACCCATGTCACGTGATGAAAATGTAAGTGTTATTTTGTAGTAATAAAAAAGCTTTTTTAAATTTAATTATTTTAGGTTAGTGTTATTGATTCATTACTTGTTGAAATTTTGGATCGTTTCAAAGCTAATCGTAAATGCACTCCATCTCGAGTTATCTTTTACCGTAGTAGTATGTTTAATACTTTTAGAAAATGCTTTTGACGCAATTTATCTTTTCAGGTTGTTCTGAAGGTGCTTATGGTACTGTTCTTCGATATGAAATTCCGTATGTTTTTTTTCTTGTCTTTATTTAATGCTTTTGACTTCTTTTTTTAGTATCATTAATGCTGTTATGAACAAATATGCTCCTGGTATCCCTGTTACTGTCATCATTCCATCCAAAATGCATTCACTTCGTTTTTTCAAACAAAACGTAAGCATTTTTTAAACTTTTCTTTTAATTTTTTTTGAATGTGATAATTTTCAGATTAATCCTGCCAATCGTTCTGATGATCAAAATATTCGTCCTGGTACTGTAGTTGATGGTGTTCTTGTTAATCATGCTTATTCTGAATTTTTCCTCAATTCTCATTTGGCTATTCAAGTACGTTTTTTTAAACCCTTTTTAACACAGTATTTACTGGATTTTTTTTAGGGTACTGCAAAATCTCCAAAGTACACAATCATTTTTTCATCTGAAAAAGAAGCTTCTCTTGATATGTTTGAACGTTGGACCAATGCTCTTTGCTATGATTTTCAAATCGTCACCTCTCCTACGAGTTTACCTGCTCCTGTATATATTGCAAATCGCTACGCTGAACGTGGACGACAAATTTATAATAGTTTCCCGTTCGTTTTTAAAATAATTAACTTTTTTCTGACTAAATTTTTTCTTTGTTTAGAAGTTCCGGTCGTGAAAATGAAGGTGTTGGTGGCAATATTCATGATGGTAATGGTCATGGTGGCAATGGTCATGGGGGCAATGGACATGGTGGTAATGATCATGATGATGATGGCGCTCCTCCTCTTTATTACAAAAGTATTCGATATAATTTTACTAATATTGATTCTCTTCGTGATAAGCGTATTAATGCTTAGATTTTTCTCTTTTTTCGGTTTATTTATTATGTATACGTATGTATTTTGCTTTATTTGATGATACATAAAGCCGTTGGTTAAATACTGTGTAGGTATCTTTGTCACAGAACTTTTGTAGCCTTTTATTTTTTTAAGTGTTATTTCTACCTTTTTTTCGCTATTTTGCTTCTATTTAAAAAGTATTTTGTGAGCTCGCTAGTTTCAGATGTTTTCATTATCAATGCTTGTGGCTAGAACAAATTGACAAAAGTTGTAAAAAATGGCTTTTCTTATTATACCAATTTTGGTCCAATTTTTACAACTTTATTAAGTTGTGTCACATACATCGGTAAAAAAATCTGAAACTTGGGAAATTGATTGATGACAAGCTATAGGCTACCCGATGCTAATATAAAATGTTTACGCTTGCAACATCATTAATAATATTTTAGTTAAAAGATCGCAATAAAACTAGCTAAAAACAATAAAATTGTAAAAGATTTTAAAGCAGAGGAGGAAGTTGAAGTTGTTGTAGGTGAAGGTGGATAGGAAGTCGAAATGGAACTTGTGACACTTTGAGTGGTATAAGTGGTAGCAGGTTTCAATGATGTAGGAGGTGAGGTATAAACTGGAGGAGAAGTTGCTAGTGAGGTATAAACTGCAGATGAAGTAGATGGTGAGATTGATGTTGATGTTAATGGTGAAGTTGTAACAAATGACTGACTAGTTGTGGATGACAAAATTGTTGTTTTTGTATTAACCCCAGCAAAAGCTGTACAACAAAGTTCATTAACAACATCAATTCCTTCAACACCATCAGAATCATGAAATGGTGATGAAATATTCAAACAACTGTTTGAAGCTGTTAATGGAATTCCCTGCTCCAAAAATGTTTGTCCATCAAGTAAAATTATTCGACCAACAAAAACTGAATCATAATTATTGGAAGTACTGTAATATTGAATTTGAATAAATACTTCCATATTTGAATTTTGAACTGGGAAACCACCAAATTGAGTATAATTTACACCCCTTAAAAATTTATTTATTAAGCATTTAGTACGTTTTATGCCATTTGTTTTACCTTTGAAAAATGTAATTGTTAAAGGAATAAAGTAATGGAATTTGGCGGTCATAACTTCCTTCTGCAATTAAATCCGAATCAATAAGTGTAAAATCAGATATTGCAGATGTATAAATATTTTTTGTTGTTGAATTATAAAAAGTTGAAGATATTTGAAAATTTGTGCATTTTGGATTGTATGGTGGTGTTTGAGTGTTTTGATTAAATGATGTACAGCAAAAAGTTGTGTTGGTTGAATAAGCTGAAAACATATATTCTTCTTTTTCGTTGTCAAAGTCAAATTTATTGATTTGAAGGTGGTGCCGTTTCTTTTAAAATTTTGCTTCTAAAAAATTATAAAAATCAAGTAAAATAACTATTGTTCTTTTTTTATTCAAATTTTTTTATTTGCTAGATATAAAAAAGACAATGTAAGAAAAATGTGAATGAAAAAAGAACAGTAGTTTTTTGCTCGATTTTCATTATTTTTTAAAAGCAAAATGCGATACCTCCTTTAATTTTTTAAAACAGAAAAAAAACAAAATAACTTTTGACCTTTTCAACTTTATTTGAATGAAAATTGCAAAATAACTTACTGGCAGATTTAAAACATTTATTATCATTTTTATCATACAAAATTCCACTGATAGAAATAAAATTTCCTTGATCAATTATCCCATAAAATATGTCTACCATGTAAAGACCACCACTCTCAGCCAAATAAGAGATAACTATTTTTATCATTTTATTTTGTACTGTTAAATTTGCTGAATTTAAGGTAACATTTTGACACTGTAATAAAGTCTCCACAATACTGTAAACACAAATGGAGACATCTGAAATGTTCAAAGCTGTGGTGATAACAATATCACTGATAAAAATCATATTCGTATTATTGTTTAGTTTTTTAATTTGCATATCTGTTGAAATATTTGCTTTAAAATATTTAAAGTAATTATTCGGTTAATTATTTTTTAAATCAGTTTTTACCGGAATCAAAATCAGTAGAAAAAGTTGAAATTTGATCACATTGTTGAGAAATTAATTTTGTTGGTGAAGGTGTTGTTGGAGATATTGATGAAATTGGCGAAATTGTTGTTGTTGAAGTAAAATCAGAACAACAAAATTGATTTACAACCAAATAAGTGACATTTGCTATCTGTAAATTTACAATTCCAGAAAAATTTTGGCATTGATTTGAAGTTGAAAATGAAAGTCCTTCTTCCATTAAAGTTTGACCATCTCGAAGAATTATTCGACCAATTAAAACATTTGGTCCTCCAACAAATTCTTCAACAAAGCTATCTTGAATTAATAATTCTTTGTTTTGGCCTCCAATATAATAATTACAATACTGAATTCCATTTGGAGCTCTAAATTAAAAATAGGTAAATATAGGTAAAAAAATTTGCATAAATTTACTTTTGACAATTTACATTATTTAGTGAAAAGATATGTGAAAATCTTGTATCTTCGGTGTAATGCCATGTAAATCTGATGTCATAATCTGTTAAAACAAAATTTGCATAATTAATTGCAATTAAATTATTGTTTCTCATATCAAAAATCGAAGAAACAGCCTTGAAATTTGAGCACTTTGTTGAATTTGAGAAAACTTGTGGGACGGTTTTGAAGGAAGTGCAACATGTTTTTAATGATGGCACTGGAAATTAATGAAGTTTTTCAAACATTTTTCATCAAAATTTTTTTTGATATAAATGTAAACCTACAGTAATCAATATCATTATATTCCATGCATTGTTTTGCATCACTAAATAATGAACCATCATGAAATATCAAATTTCTTTGGTCAACCATTCCATTAAAAAGTTTAAACGAATAATCTTCGCTAAACAAATTCCATTGGACACTAATATCAAAAACTCCATTATCAAAAACAACGCTAACAGATGTTAAAAAATTTGGAAAACATTTTTGTGAAATGCATACTGTAATATTTGCACCTTCCAAAGATTTTTTATCAAATCGAAATAAATTATTGTCTCGAGAAGATTGTTGAAATGAACGAGTAAGATTTTTAATAGTAATAAAATTTTTTCCATCAATTTCACTAACTTGAATAATCAAAGATACAGAAGTATTTAGGCTATTTTCGTTGTCATTTGCAAAAACTGAAAGTTCTTCGCATCGTTGTGGAATACCATTAATTAACAAAAGTAAATTAAAAAGCAATAAAATAAAAATATAATACATTTCTTACCCTATAAAAATTAAAGACAATGATTTTTATGGAATTTTTGTCCAAAGTTAGCATTTTTTCAAATGTTTTTTGATTCCTTGATAATCACAGATTTAATCGATAAACCCTTTTCTTTTCACTGCAATAAATATCTAAAAAAATATTTTCTTTTTAAAGACTTTTAATGATAATGCAAAAGACAAACATTGCTTTGCACGTCTGGTATGATTTTTGTTTTAATTAATTAAAATTAACTTTGTTATTTTTTTAACAGAATAAAATTATTACAAATTTTTAAGTAACAGCGATAAAATTTCAAAATTATGCAACATTATTGTAAACATCTAACTTTTAAACCTTTTTCAAAAAAATTACAAAATAAATATTTATTTTATGATTCATCACAAAAATTTTTTAATGAAAAACCAATGTTACACCGATTAAAATAATAATTGCAAAAATCAGCAAAATATTTAAATTAACATTGTTTGAGTTTGAAGTTGTTGGAGCAGCAGAAGACATCTCCAAAGAAGTAGTTAAAAGCTCCGAAGTAGTAGAAGTTGGAATAAAAGCTGCCGTTGATAAAGATGATAAAATCACTGGAGTTGAAGAGACAGCTAATGTTGAAATTATTTTCATTGTTGAAGTTGTTGTGAAAATGCTTGTCGAGGAAGAAGATAAAGAAGTCGTAGTTGAAAGTGCATCACTATTTAAAAATTTTGTGCAACATAATTCACTTTTAACATTTATATTATAATTATAATTAATGTCATAATATCGTGCCGTAAAATTATAACAAATATTTGAAGGCGTAAACTGAATTCCTTGATCCATAAATATTTGACCTTCGAATAAAATAATTCTTCCAACAAAAGCAGAATTATGACTCATTCTGTCTGTAAAATAATTGAGATAAATTAAAAATTCGCTTTTATCACTTTTTATTGGAATGCCACCAAATTGTGAGCCATTTATGCCACTAAAATTTTTAAAGTCGAATGAAATTATTTTAAATTTCAGAAAACAAAATTACAGCATTAAAAAATTATTGTTGATTGAATAAATTGGCGCAAAAGTGTTTGAAAAATCTCCAATAGCTGTGATATCGGTATCAGTGATAACAAAATTTGCGGCGGAATTTGAATAAACGCTATTATCGGCGATATTGTAAAGTGTTGAAATGGCTTGAAGTTGCGAACATTGATTATTCATAAATGGATTGACAAAAGTCGTGTTTTGAAAAGATGAACAACAAGAATTTGTCGAACCTTTATTATCTATAATATTTTATTGGTAATAATAATGAGCAATGAAACTTGTTTTTAAAAATTTAATAAAACTAAAACTTACAATCTAAGATACTACAATTTCGATTTTTCGTATCAAAAATTGAACCATCATAAGAGATAAAACTTCCATGATCAACAATTCCATAGAAAAGAATTATTTCAGATAAATTTGTATTTCCTAGACTATCAAAATGTATATTTATCAAGCTATTTCTTACATTAAAATTTGTGAAATTTGAAACAAAAAAGCATTGTTCTGCTATTACACTAACATATTGAGTTAAGCAAATTTGAAGTTTTGAAATATCAATCGACGGATCAGTTTTAAAATTATCCATTGTGATAACATTGATAGTATCATTAATACTTGAAATATTTAAATTTGCTGATATATTTAAGTTCAGTATTTTTGCGGTAGAAAATGATTGTATTTTGTTACATTTTTGCTCGGTAATATTTGTTTGTGGAGATGTTGATGGAAATGTTGGTGATGGCAGAGTTATTGTTGGAGTTATATTAGAGCTCTCAAATGCAGTACAACAAAATTGATTAGCAACTTTTACTTGCGCCACCTGATTGTTTAAGTCAATTATATTTAAGTAATTTGTATTATTTTGACACATGTTTGATAGCGAAAATGATGTACCTTCAGATGTTAAAGTTTTTCCATCACGTAAAAGTATTTTTGCAGCTAATACAAATGGTTGATCGAGATAAAATTGCGTAAATTGGACAACATAAATCATTATTACTTTATCTATTTTATCAATAGCATAATGACAATATTGTATTCCTTCCGAACTTCTAAAAACATGCAATAAAAAAATTCTTAAAAAATTAAAAACGCGAACATCTGACACGGCATACTGTTTATTTGAAGAGAAGAAGTAAAAGGGGAAGAAAATTGCTGAACTTTTCCAGTAATATCGATATCAGAAAGTACAAAATTAGCAGTCGAATTTGCTACAGTACTATTATCAGTGATATTAAAAATTGTTGAAATTAAATTGAAATTTGTACATCGAGGTAATGCATCAGATGCAGGTGTGATGGGTTGAAATTGTGTGCAACATGTTGTAATATTTGCTGATGATTCATTCATTAAAAGCTCTGAAAGGTATACGGTAATTAAAAAAAATTGTAAAGAAATGTTTAAATTTTTTTGTGTACACAAAATTTTACTGTTGGCATTTGAAAGAAATCTAAAAAATGTTTCAAAATTACAATAGTCAACAAACAAACCTTTATCAATATCAGAATACAACATACATTTATTTTCTTCGCTAAACATTGTTCCATCATAAAAAATAACATTTCCTTCATTTAATGTCCCCCAAAAAAGTAAATAACTAATATTTGGAAGGTTCGCTTTTACTGTAAAAATTCCATCACCAAAATCTGTTGCCCAATTAGGATGGGTATCATTTGTACAAATACTGTTTAAGCAAAAATTAAAATGTTTATTTGGATCTTAATTTCGCAAATTTTAATTAAAATAATGAAAATGTTTTAAATTACCATGGGTAAAATCCGAAACATATACAACATTTCGATCACCACTTGGATTTATCGACAGAACAAAGGACAAAGTTACATCATTGATATTATCAGTATAATTAACGGAAAGATGTGAACAACGTTGTGGCACACCTTTGATTGCTGCAATAAAAATAAACAAACAAAAGAGAGAAAATAAGTGCATTGTAAAAAAAAGTTGTAGAAAATGATAAAATGCTTGTGTCTTTTTATGCACTTTTATAACTGCAGCATAAAATGAATGAAAGATCATTGTTAATTTTTTGAAGCTTTAAAACACACAAAAAATATTTTTTATCTGCAGTCATAAATTTTTGTTTTAAACATTCAATTAAAACAACACTTCTGTCTTCTGGAAAAAAAGAGATGTATTAAAAGTGCATAACAAAATGTTGCAATTGTTGAAAAAAATTGATATTTTTTATTTTTACATGTTAGTTTTTAAAAATTGAAATTAGAGAAATCAATCTTCGATGTGTCACTTTAATCTGCATTTTCAATTTGGGTTTAATCCAGCTTTTTTTTCATTATATAAAATTGTTCTGCTTTAGGTCTATCTTTTTTCAATTTTTTGCAGAATTTAATTTTTTTTGCTAAAACTGAAAAAAACCCATTCAAAAAAAGATGCAAATAGTTTCATCTCCTCTTTTTCCGGGAGAACCTCTGCTGTTGCTTCTATGCTTCAATCTGTCTTTCGTTTTTCATTTTTTTCTTTTCTTTCTCTCTTTTTTTTTGAAGATGAGACCCAAATAATTAAACTCTCAAGAGAATTTATATGTCAGAAATAAAATTGAAGCAACCCAGCACTAGCACCAAAAAAAGAGAACGAAGATACATTTGCAAATAAAAAGGAAAAAATTTATTGAATGCAAAAAAAGAAAGAAAAGAAGCATCTGAAAAAAGAAGGAAATAGACACAAAAATGGCATTTCTTTGAGTGAACGAAAGAACAGTACAGTTTGGTTTTTAGTCTGCTCTGTTGCACTTTCTTTGAAACTCATTTCATTATTTTGGAATCTTCAAAAAAGGTCAAAAAAAGTTCAAATGTTTTTTTCATTCTTCTGAAAATTTTTAGGAATGTCAATTTAGCTTGCGAACGTTTTTTCTCGACACTCGAAAAACCATTTTATGCTGCAAAATAAACTTTGTTTTTCAGCTGCAACTTTTTTATTTATATTTTAGTTTTAATTTAGAAGTCTCATCTGGCTCATCACAAAAATGGCAGTAAACAACTCTGCATGCTTCCAAACTTTTGGTGGTAAGTTTTTAAATTTTTTTATTATTAATTTGGTTCATATTTGTACCAGTTTATGTGTATAAATAAATATAGGTTGCTAAACAGATGCTTTTGAGAAAAAAAACAACCTGTGTACTTTTTTTGTATGCGTAAAAAGAGAGGCATGAATTAAATATTTTAATGTGATTCAAGTACTTTTTTACTTAAAAGTTTGTGGTTAAAAATGCTGTAACGCTTTTTAAAGTTATAATATTACTATTAAAATATTTTTATAACACATTATTACTCGCTTTTTTAAGCCAAAAAAACAAAATGGCCATAGATTTTTTAACCTTCAACTTACCATCAATATCTTTAATTACCTTTAATATAATTAATTCTCCTTTTATTTTTGTATGAGTAATTTGTTCATTGTATTTGTTGTTTAAAAACAAACATAAATAGAAACTTGTTGTATTTAAAGGCAATACCAAATTACTTTTTTTTAAAGTCTGCTGCTGTCCTCTTAACTTGGCACTGCTTGACACTTTTTTTTGTGAGCATCTGTGCATAAAATGCCGCCAGCTTTTTCAATTAAAACATTTTTTTCACCGGTTTTTTTTTCGCTGGATTAATTGCATGTTCTACGGCTTTGCTATTTTTTCAACCATAAAAAAGGCATTACTTTGCAAAAAATTGTTTTTAGAGTTGTTTTATAATAGCCGTTGGTCAAAAAGCTTTATTTAAAAAAATTAAATTTTTTAA
>CABFKO010022570.1:14703-28624 GCA_901766855.1 Panagrolaimus sp. ES5
TTTTAAAAAAATATTTTTTTATTCACTAATTTTTATAGCCACATCCATCCTCAACATAGCTCCTTCAACAATGTCTGAAGCGGATATTAAACGAAAAGCTGAGCAATTACTCAAAACCACAAAAGATCCAATTGAAAAACTTCGATATAAATGTTTAATGCGGGGTGCAGCTGGAATCAAAGAATTTGCGAGAGTTTTTCGAATCGCTGATAAAAATGGTAATGGTTCTTTGACGAAAGAAGAGCTGCAAAGAATTGTTGATGTTTATCAACTTGAAATTTCTGATGCTGATATTGATAAAGTTTGGAGCAAGTTGGATACAGATGGCTCTGGAACGGTTTCATTTGATGAATTTTTGCTTGCTTTAAGGGTATGCTTATAAGAGGATATATGAAATCCAATAATTTTTATCCCCTTATTTTAGCCACCAATGAACAAAAATCGATTAGCTTTAATTGAAAAAGCTTTTAAAAAATTGGATAAAACCGGGGATGGATTCGTAACTGTTGAAGATCTTAGAGGTGTATATGAATGTAAAAACAATGCCGATTATCAAACAGGCCATAAAACAAAAGATGACATTTTTAAAGTATTTTTGCAAAAATTTGAAGTTGGTGGACACGTTGATGGAAAGGTTACAAAAGAAGAATTTCAAAATTATTATGCTGGTATCTCTGCTGCAATTGATACCGATGTATATTTTGATTTAATGATGAGACAAACATGGAAGCTTTAAAAAAGTGTTTGGCGAAAATTTGCTTTAAAATTATTTAATTAATTATTTTCTGTTGTTTTGCTTTGTTATTAAAATAAAAAAGTATTGGCTAGAAAATTGCATATAGTTCGGAAAATTTGAAATTTTGATATCTGACTAAAACTGATTTCACAATCAGAAGTTATTAACAAAAGAAAAAAAAGTCAAAAAAAAATCAGTCTCGGCAGGATAATTACGGTAATATGCAGATTTGTGGCTTAAAAGTATTTTTTTCCAGCTTCTTAAGCATTTTCGAAAACATAGGTAAAATAAACATTTTATGCCTATGCAGGTCGTTTTAAAAGTATTGACGGAATGCGTTTTAAAAAGAAGCTGTCTTCCACAACAAAAAAGGTTTTAGTTAATAGTGGATCCTTAAAAAAAAACCATTTTAAATATCTATCATTTTGCCACTCTGTTAAAGATGTTGCAAAATAATCAATAATTTAGTGGTAACGACACACATCGAGGGAAGCAGCCACGAAAAAACACACATTTGATGTGTTTTTTTCTGTTTTTAAAACAGCAGACGAAAAAAAAAGAACTATTATTTCGATGTTAAAGACGTAAACGTTCTTCATTTTTTTGAATATTTGATATAATTTTAAACACAAAACCTTGTTAAACTATTGACATTGATAGTAATAATTATTTCTTGATACCAATAATAATGTTTTTTATCCACGCAACAATTTCGTGAGTGCAGTAAAAATTAAATAAAATAGATCCTGGTTATACATTAATTAGCACTTTTTTTTAATCAGCAGAAAAAACTTGAAAAGGAAAGAACTTTATATCTATCTTTGTTCAAGAATAAATAAGAAATATAGGTATGGAAGCATTCTGGTATTTTCACCAATGGTTGGCACCACCACATAATGGTTGGAGTGAAGTTTTTTGAATTTGGGTGGAAGAGTGTTTTTCTCCAGCAAGACTTTATTTTAAAATATTTTTCACATGGAGTAAGACAAGGGGGAGGACGGCAACCATAGTCATTTACAGCAACAACATTTGAAAAAGTTTTGAAGTTTTTTTGAATGAATATTGTAAAAACAATGAAAAAAATCTAAACCATTAATTTTGATTATTTTACATTTTTCGTTTGAAAAAACAAACTGATTTGTTGCATGAAATAACATCATATTTGCATGAAAAATTAGATAAAAGAAAAATGGAGTCGTTGTAAATGTAGATAAAAGTTGAGCGACGATCATTATGAGATAAAATATTGATGTCATAAAAGTCTTAAAAAATTTGGTTATTTTTATTTAAAGACGCCCTGTCCGAGATAGACAAAAAAAACTTTTATCGATCTCAAACGCTCTCTTTATTCATTAAAACTAAATTACTTTGTAAAAAAAGAAAAAAGTTGCCCTTTAAATTTAGGAACACTATCAAGCCTGATCGCGTAAATCGGTACTAGTGTGTATGCAAATATTTTTTTAAATGATACATTACATTAGCAATAACAAAAGACCCTTCTGGTAACAACATTTTTTTCATTGATTTTATCATTCTTTTTATCAATGACTACCTGAAAAAAGAAGCGTATCTCGGCTGTCATCGTTATTTTCTAGTACTCTAAAATTTTCAGGTTTTTTAATCTATTCATTTAAACATCATTAAAAAACATTGTGGAAAAATAGAAAAAAATTCGAACACAGACAAAAAATAGCCTTTAAAAAACCATTCAAGCTTTTCCGTTTTCAATCAGTGGTAAATAGTGTTAACTTCTGTCCTGTTCCCGCCGGGAATCTCGCGGTTTTACCGTTTCCCGTCTCGTGGCTGTTTTTCAAAAATCCCGTTTTCCCTTCCCGTGACCGAAAATTCCATTTTTGGCTTATTTTTCGGCTTTTTTTCAAATTTTTTATCCTTAATAATTGGCCATGTTGAAAAATGCAAATTTTAAAAATTTTTTCTAAGTAAACTGTAGAAATTAATTTTTGGATTTCTTCAATTCACAAAAATTTAACAACTGCATATTTATGTGTTGCAATTTTTCAAATTTTATTAATTCATTTTATTGCATTAATTTTGGGGATAAAAATTTTTAAAGCTTTGCTAGAAATGAAATATAAAATGTCTTTTACAACGCTGAAAATGCGAAAACAATTTTTTGCAGTTTTGGCAATTCAAATGGCTATTCCAGGAGTATTCATTATGGTTCCAATACTTCTTTTAGTTTCAATGATTTTGTTTAATGTTAAACATGAAGGCAAGTTTCACATTTAAGTTTGACGTATTGCGTCATTCTCCGTAAAATTAATTTTAGTAATGAATCAAGCATTTGTTCAAACTTTAACCCTTCATTTAGTCGCACATTCTGTTACAATAATACTTTTTATTAAATCTTATCGTCAAGTTCATCAAAGATGGTTTAAAAATGTGATAGCCTTTTTTGGAAAGAAGAAAAGCAAACACATTTATAAAAAAATTTATAAAAACTTTAGTTAATCTAAAGATGAAATGCATTGTACCACCACTAAAGTATGAAACAACTTAATTTTTAGAACTTTTTTTAATCAATCAAATTGCGGTCGTTCCAGCAAATGTAAAGTTGAAAATATTGACTATTTTTAAAGTGAAGAAAAACAAATAATATGTGCGGTCGTTGCATGATTTTTTTTTGTCAATAACCTCCTGTGAGCTTATCCTTACTATAAAAATACCCTCAAAGAATTTACGTCCGACAAAGACTTTAAACTATGGCATGATGAATCATTTGTCAAATAAATTACATTAAATAAAATTGGTGGTTCCAAAAAGCGTTTTTGGTTTAAAAAACATAGCAATTTTTATTTTTGTTATATAACCATGGATGAGTATTTAAATATTCCATCTGAAATTCTTGATTTGCTTTCTCCAACTTACAGATCAGCTCTTCTGTCAATGATAGAGAACTTTAATGCGGTTCATAATTCTAATGCAAAATCTGAAATTTTATTTAATTTTTCCTTAAAATTTACTTTACTTTCTGAGGTATCTCGTGATGCACGTGAAAGGTGTAGGTATTTATCTTTTGAAATCCATGAATTACAATATTTTTTCAGAATAATTAATCTTAAAGCTCTTGGTGATCATTCTATACCTCTCTCACTTAAAAATCGCACAATTTTGGGATTTAACTTACAAGGTTATTTCAATGAAAAAAAACTAAGTTTGAGTTTTAAACAAATGCATTTGATGTTTGAAATGAAGAGGAAACACTGGCATAATATTTTATATTTTCCCGAAAAGTTACTTGTCGTTCCTTGTTATCAAATGGAAGAAGTAAGAAAAGAACTTGAAGAAAACTGTGGTAAGTTAAAAACCAAATCTTATATAAATGTATACCATAAAATAAGCTCCAAAGTATAAATCTTTTTTGGCTATGATTAATGTCGTGACTTGAAATCCTACAGAATAGCAGGGATACGACAGTGAAAAAAATTACACCCTGTCCAAGATCAAATCGGTTCCGCTAAGAAGTATATAAATTTCTTTAAGTATAAAAAGTGAAGCAATGGTCGCTGCTAATATAGTTTAATGGTAAGGCATTTCCCCTAAGAGAAGACCTGGGTTCGATTCCCGGTAGTAGCACATTTTTTCTTATTATCTTCACTTTTCTAAAAACTCTATATTCGTCCTTTCACAAATCCGGCCTGTACGTTTAGGACTTTTCGTTTAAGTTAAGCATAAATTTTATCAGTTTTAAACATTTATTTCAACAATGAAAGCGTTTTATGTACAAAACATTCATTTAAACTGTTAATTTTTTAATAAAAAGTAAACTTCTTTAAATTATAAAACTCAGAGCTAAAAATTTCAGCCAAAGAAATTCCTGCCGCAGCACTCAAAAAGTTTGAAAGAAGTAGATATCTTTATGAACAATTTATGAGAGATGAACTCCCCTTAAATGAATGGAAAGTGTATTTAAATGAATTTAAAGACGTTGAAATTATTATTGCACTTTTTGAGCATCGTCTTGGATGGAAAAAAGGTTGCTTTGACAAAGCTTTTTGGAAACTTTATATGGAATTTTTGAAAGAAAAAGATCAAATTGTATGTTTCTGATTACGATAAAATCGATTAAAGTTAAAACATTTTAGGCATATTTAAATGTTTATCAGCGCTACACTCGATTCTTTATCGAAGACAAGGAAATGGTCGAACAATACCGGAGCGAAATCGAACGAATTTCTTTAATTCCATTACCAGTTTCACAATTTTGGATTGATACAATTTTGTATGAATATGATTTTGGGACCAAAGAAACTGCATTAAAAATTGTGAAACGAGCTTTACCGGTATCGGCTCAAGATTCTGTCCCCGCTAATGTCCAAAACTTTCCAATACCGTCAACAAAATATTTTGAAATACTCAAAAAAGCAGATAACCTTGAAAATACCCTTCCCAAAATAAAAGACATCGAAAATTTGAAAACACCCCGAAAATCCCCTATTTCTTGTTTTTACCCGAAAAATGAAATCGAAACTTTTAAAAAAACTCAAAACTTTTCTTTTCATCGAACAATGATTTTTTACATCACTCAAAAAATAAATGGTAATTATCGGATGCTGCAAAAGTTATTTCATTCTTGCAAATATTTTTTTGCTGTTCAACCAACTCCAATTTGTTATCGACTTGTTTTTGGATGGGAAGTATCTTCAAAGTACATTGAACAATCACTATTCCTAAATCTGAAAAGTTTGGATTTTCAAGGACTTGATAATCTTTATATTACTACAACTCTTGATGTTTTAACATACGGAGATCATCCAAAAATCCTTTCCAACGTGATTCCTCGACTTTATAAATGTGACGCAAAATATGGACAGATTGATCAACAAGAGATTACAATCAATGAACTTAAATTTATTTCAAATGGCCTTTATCCGATAGGAAGCATGTTGCCATGGTGTGTCAAAATTGTTCATAATGGTGAAAAATTGGATGCAGATAACCGTTTATGGAATATTAATTTCTTGAAAGCGAATACGTAAAGTTAAAGTCTTACGAAGCATTGCTTTTTAAAAAATTTTTGCAAAAATCGAATGTCTGTTTTTATTGTATTCGTTCAAATGTGTATTTTATAAATTGAAAGATACTGAAGTTTCTAGTTTTATTCTATTATGTCTTTCAGAAACTGTGTCTTGAGTCATTTTGAAATTTTGAGTCTGAAGGCTTAAATTTGGTGAAAAGGCTACTGTAGTATCAAAAGTGATAAAAAATAAAGGCCGTTTTGGTTTAGTAACATTTTTTTAGCAAGCATGTTAGAAATAAATCATCGATGTGGTAAATTTTACATTGATGGAAAACCGTTTTAGTGCATAATTTTTTTATATTTTCACCGAGAAAAAGGTAGAATAATTTGCTGCTTTTTTTCGGTCTAGGACGTAAACTGGATTGGTTTTTAGAGCTGGCATAGAGTCCATTTTTATCGCTTTGAAAAAAATCTTTGAACTTTTTATAATTTTTTAAGAACAAAAAAAAGTTTTACTTTGACATTGCTTATTTTACGGAATTTGTAAAATTAACCAGTAAAGAGTTTATCTCCATTTGGCAAAACTATCTTCCCAAATTTGTTTAATTTTAGCAATCATATTTTTTCAGTTCCAAAACAAGCAAGGTTTTTGTAAAACTTTTTTTAATGTAGTGAAAAAAAGAATAAAATTATTCAATTCAGCTCAGTTTAAGCTATAAGCAATAATGTTTAAAATAGCTGGATAAATTGCATTTTGAATTGAAATAATTAGCAAAATTTACAATTTTATATAATTTATTGATTTTTAAATAACATAATTTACATTTTATTTAAAGTTCTTCTTATAACTGAAAACCGACTGGCGCGATTTGATTTTGGAGCTTCGTTATTTTCATCATCATATTCGGCAGGTTCTTCACTTTCTTTTGCTGATTCAGTTTTTGGCTTTGATTCATCATTTTTTAAGGGTTTAACAACTTTCTTATCAGTGACAGTTAACCAATTAACAGCTTCTTTACTTTCAAATTCAGCACTATCATTTTCGATGAAGCCTTCGCCGAATGGATTTTTTGTTCCCTTTGATGGTGCTTCAACATCAATATTTTCAAATGGATTTTTGATATCTTTTTTATCTCCCTTTGTTTCTTTGCCATCACCGTCGCCTTCTTCTTTTTCTTTATCTTCCCATGGAAGGGTCAATTCTTTGGGCCAAAGGGGTTCCCCATGAAGAGCTTCTTCTTCTAATGGAACTGCAACAACTTCAACTGGATCAGGGGCATGAATTGGTAGAGGGCGAGCTCTGAAAATTAATTGATAAAATCGTAAAACTGATAACAAAAATTAAGTTCAGTGATTGCAAAAAATTTAATATTGCAGTCAATTTTCCAAAAACTAAAAATCAAAACTTACAAATATAGCGGCGGAAAAGGTTTACTTGGATTTCCATGTAATGGATAATATGGTGATATTCCCGTTTTTGATGCAGTTCCTTCTTTTCCAAGTACAGGAATTTTTCCAATAAATGGTATATTATCATAAAATAAATCTACATAACTATATGGTGAAAAAACAGCTAATCCTGGGCCATAAGCAGTTAGAGCTCGTTCAAATTCAGACTGTAAAAATGGAGGCTTTTGAGATTTTGCAAATCCAAAAACAGATGTGATAAAAAACAAAAAAAATAAATGCATTTTGAGAAAAGATAAAATAAATCAATGAAAAGTGATATCAAAAGAAAGGGAAATCAAAAAAGAGAAGTTAATTTTGAGATAAAACTTGTTTTTGTTAGTGATTAAAATTTTTCAATTTCGACGACAATTTTTTAGTTTTTAAGAAAATGGATAAAAAAATGCAATAAATTTGTTTTTTTGTTTTTTACAAATATTCCATGTCCGTTTTTTTTGCTGAAACATTCGTGTAAATAGTTTTTAAATCTCTATTTTTAGTTTTTCAAATATAATATTACTTTCATCATCTCTGTTGTATATATTTAATGTTCCCTTCTGCTGCTACAAAGGTAAAACATTGCTTGTAAATATAATATTTTTTCCTGACCAGGAATTAAATATTTTTTGCACGAGGACGGTCGATGCACCAGTGATCGATCGTGGAAAATTCCTTTTTGAAAACTCTAAATAAAGTATGAGCTCATTACTTCTAATTAAGTTATGCACTCACGTCATCATTTGAGGTTGAAAAAAAATATAAAATATTCAAAGAAAATTTCTTATAATCAAAAAAAAGTAAAGTAGAAACACAAAAAATTACCACTTAAATTTTTCTATTCATTCAGTTTAAACTTTGTTATCTTATCATTTCACAGAAGAAACATAACAGCAACGTGGCTCCGAGGTTTCTTTTATCGATGCTATCCATTTCATGCGGATGCTCACTTAAATAAACAAATTTAAAAAACTGTTATAATAAAAAGCAAATATCTTTCTTTTTTCGAAAAACGAATGTATACATTTGAATTTACCAAGGTAAAATAAACATATTTATTAGCAAATGTAAAAAATCAAAAAACTTTAAAAAAGACCAAAAACAAACAGATTTTTTTTTGCTTTATTGTAACGAAGAAGACATGGGAAATAAAAAAAAACTTTAAAAAATTTTTTTTCTTGTCTATTATCGACTTTGAAAATAAATAAATCACTTTCTTCAGATATTTCAATTTTTAACAATAAAAACTAGTGGAAAAAAAATTACAAATTTTTACGTTCTTCAATAAAGTTATCAATTTTTTCCATTAAAACGTTAAAATCTTCTTTTTTATCTATATGTGGATGATGTCCAACTCCTTTAACCACATTTACATCGACATAACTTTTTGATCTCATTTCTTTTACTTCAAATCCAATAGAAGATTTACAAGCAGATAAATCACCGTAAATAAATGTTATCGGAAGATTTGAATCTAATTTTTCAATTCTAAAAAATAAAAGATTTAATGCTATTAACATTAATCAAAAATATTAACCTTTGAATAATTGGATTTTTAGCATATCCAAATTCGCTCAAAGTTTTAAAAGCATTTTCTCCAGTTGGTTTTTGGGCATTTATTTGGTAAAAATATTCATAAACGGAATCTGAATCTGATGCTGGAATTTGATGTCGACGAGGAAGATCAGGGAATTGTTCACGGAGGAATGAATTGGCTAAATTTAATTTTATTAAAATTTTTAAAAACAAATTATTTTGGATTATTAGTTTTGTATCGAAAAACTTGTTTTAAAAAAGGCTTACCAAAAGGTCCTGAAATTCTTATTAAACTCAAAACAATGCAAGGGTAAACGATATTTTTGAATAAATTTCTCCACCATGGCATTATTCCCTGTAAAATAAATGATATTTAAAATTTTTTAAGTTCTTCAAAAACAAACAGGTTGAAGCAATTCTGGTTTTTTATCAAATCCCCAAGGTTCAATCAAAATTAAATGTTGCATATTTTTTGAATATTTTAATGCATATGCTGCTGCAAGATATCCACCCAATGAATGTCCTATTAAAATCATTTTATCAATTTTCATCGCTTTTCTCCATTCTTCTATTGACTGAATCCATTCAGATTCAGCAATGACTGGGTTTGAGCTTAATGGTAGACGAGATGAACGTCCAAAACCTTAAATAAACATAAAAGTGGTGACAGAGATATATGAAATCCAAAAAAATAGATAAAAGAAATTTATGAAAATTAAAAAGATTATACCTAATAAATCAATGGCATGAACAGGTCGATATTTTGCCAATTCGTCAAAATTTGTGGCCCAGAATCCACTACTTCCACCAATTCCATGAAGAATCACAAATGGAGTTTTTGTTGGAAATTTTTCTTCTGCCAAAGAAACTGTGTAAATGCTTGAATGTCCTAGTTCAATAGGAACATGTCGAAATTTTACCTTCTCTTGAACATTTGCGTACAAAATTTTTTCAGCTGTGACAAGTTTATCAATGCAAAACCGATCCCATCCAATTAAATGTCTGCAGTAAAGTCATCCTTTAATTACAACAACTGAAATTTGGTTAAAAACAAAACTTACAAAAATTTAGAGTTTATCGTAACAACTTGATTTGCCATTTTACGCACAAAATTTAAACAAATGTTGTATTTCAGATTGTTAAAGATGCAGTTTTATTCCCTTTTTTGGTACTATAAAAATCTTTTATTGCTATTGCGTCAATTGTCAACAAAGGACACAACACCAATCAATATTTTTTTCAAGACAAATAAAATGAATCATCATTGTCCAAAATGATGCAAAACAATTAGTGTTGCTTTAAATTTTTTATATTTTTCGGTCCAAAGCAATGGTGACGTATTTTGAAGTAAAAAAGGGTGCATTTCTTCTTCTGCAAAAAAGCACACGTGGCTTTTTTTTAACAACAAGAGTTTTTTAACCCATTTTTGCAAAGCTGTTATTGCACAACATTGAATCAAATCTCTCATTTGGGCGTGTTATTTCCGTTTTTTTTGTCGTTTAGTAATACATGTAAAATAGTTGTTTTTAAAATTTTTTGTCTTTATTAACTTTTAAAATTTTTTTAGTGCTGCGAGTTTGTAAATTTTGTAAAAATGGATAAAAGTAACCACGAAGAAAAAGGTTTAAAAACTCAAATTCTGATTTAAATATTTATTTTACGTCGTTCATTTTCAGCTTTTTCAAATTCCCCACCAAAATCAAAAACGTATTTTCAAAGAGCCAGTGATCTCCCATGTATTTTATGTGCAGATTGTAAAGGTGTAATGATAAATAAAAATGGTCCAAATGAACTTGAATGTGTTGAAACAAATTTTCACAAAGATATGATTAAAACTGATAAACTGATAATCAAAAGTAGTGGTGATTGGGATATTCGTGTTTCTATGATTTCGTGCCATTATTTTAGTAGCAGAAAAGAATTCGATGATTTAATTCTAGGGCGTCGAAGTAAATACAATTCCGGAAATAATTTTGAAACAATTTCAATCAAAGAAGCTTTTAAACAGTTGAATACAAAAATTAAAGTTAATATGGATTACTTTTTTTGTGTCGAAAATAAAAAAGAATTTATCAGATTTGTTGGTGGTGATTACGATTTTGAATATTATCAATGGATCTGGAATGAAATGAAAAAAATGAAAGCGAAAATGAATTCGAAAAAGTTGGATGCTTCTGAACAATATTGCAATCATAAAATGCAAATGAAAAATATTAAATCCATTTTATTATTAAAATTGATAATGGAATTATTTGGCGAAAATGTTGAATCCGTTAAGCATGAAAGCATTTATAATTTAAAAGATTTTCAAGTATTATACCATGATGGTAATTTTACCTGTGCTTCTGCTTGTAATGGTGAAAATTATCTTGGATTTGATTATGGTACTTCTTAAAACTCATTTTTGTTTTTTTTAAAAGTTGTTACACATTTTCTGTCACTGTTGTATAAAAAAAAACTTTTTTGCAAATTTAACACCTGCTTCCTATGACACATTTTTTTTCATGAATTTCCGAAAATGAAACTATTTTACTATTTATACTACATATAGGACATTTATGTGCTTGCTTTTTCACCATTTTCAGAAAATGTCATTTTCCATGAATTTGTTAAAAACAAAACAGTTAACTGGACTCAAAAATTAAGATTATTAAGCTAAAAAACACAGTGTCAAATGTTTCACATTTTTAAGATTTAAAAATTCATGGAACACCAAAATTTATTGAAAAAGCGTTTTTATGAAATTAAACACGAAATAGTTTCTTCTGTCCACTTTGTGTATTTAAGATATAACATTTTATAAATTTTAACACCTGTGGCACAATAAAATAATTTAATTTCTAATATCAGAAAGTATAGTACGAATGTTTATTTATTTATCAGCTTAAAAAAAGTTTTTTTTTGCAGTGTATTTAGTTTTAAAGCAATGTGCTTTCAGTGATGACAAGTTATGCATTTTGGCTAAAGTAACTATTTTCATTTTGCATGTAATATATGCAATAACAATTATGACATTGATAAAATCACATCGTCAAGTTCTCCATCGATGGTTTTTAACAACGGTTGAAGTCTTTTTAAATACTAAAAGCAAAAATAATACAATTTTTATTCTATGAGACATTTTTATATGTAAAACTTTATCATTATAGTGTTTTAAAAAAATTTCAAAAATAATATTATATTAAACTTTATAATGTTTTTTCAAACAGTTTTTGATGTTAAATTGACTTTTAAACCATGTATTATTTTTCACATTTAAAAATAAAAAAAACAAAACAAACATGTATAATTTAAATTCACAAAACACCCTACAAATTGTTCTTATTAAATACAAAAAGTTTAAATAAACTGATAATCTTTGACCGCGAATACAAATTAAATTATCACTTAACTCCTAAAATAGTAATTCCATTATTTTTCACTTTAAAAAAAACAGACTCAAGTTTTTTCATGTATATTGTTTCTTCTAAAATTACATTTACATTTATTTTTTGACTTTCTTTAAACAATCAATGAGCTCTAAAAATGTCTCCAGCTATAAATTTGAAGATGTTGAAGCTTTTGGAAATCGACTTCATATCAATACTTTGTTATCAGTGATTGTAAATACTGTAGCAATGTATTTAATTTTAAAACATTCAAGCAAATCAATATCCATTTATAAATATTACATTTTGTCTACGGTAGTTTTTGCATTTTTAATGGATTTTCATATGACTTTTATCTTTGGCTTTTTTCCGCTCTTTCCTGAATGTGCACTTTGTCCTGCGGGGATTGTAAAACATTTTGGTCCTTTTTGGGGGAATACTGTACAATATGTAAGTAATTATTTTTAGCACAGTTATTTTGTAAATTATTGCAATTTTAGAGTTTGTTTCATTTCACGCTATCATTTTGTGGCTTATCAATACTTTTTGGATTCCTTTATCAATATTTATCAATAATTAATAAAAGTCACTTTTTACAAACTCCCCTTGGAATGATTGTTGTTGGAATTACAAAATTAGTTTATCCACTTCCATCATTTTATCTCTTCATTTCAAATATCAATTATGAGCTATATTTGGAGCATCTGGAAACTACAGATCCAGAATTGTTGCCATTCTTTATTGCTTCTTCTTGTAATGGATATGTTTTTACAAAAGCTATTTCCGTTTATTTGGCTGTAGTTTTGATTCAAATTGTAATAATTGTAATATGTGTTGGCATTTTGGAAACGGCACTCATACAGTCAATGTCAAAAATGAAGAATTCAATGTCAGAATCAACGCTAAAAATGCGAAAACAATTGTTTATTGTTTTGACAATTCAGATGGCATCCCCTTTGTTTATTATGATTTTGCCATTGATTTTGATAGTTACGCTTATTTTATTGGATATCAGAAATGACAGTAATTTTTCCACATTTAAAAGGTTTTATTCAAATTTTTTTTAATTTATAGATGTGTATCAAATTTGCATTCAAATTGTTTCATTACATTCCGTAGCAAATGCTTTGATTGTTATTTTTGCAGTAAAATCATATCGACAAGTTGTTCTTAAAAGTTTTTCTAAATTTATTAGAAAAACTTTAAAAACAAAATTGGAACTTTTTACATATCCAGTTAGTCGGGCCGTTGCTATTGGAAATAATAATTCTAATATTTGATTAAATCTGTTTTTATGTGTGTCTTTAAATAAAAGTTCATTGAAAACATAAACATTAAAAAACATATTTACCATAATTTTATGCCATATCATTGCTTTGAATTCATTTTCCATTTAGAATATGCAAATTTGATTAAAATGTGGGAGAAAAATCATTTAACGTTTTGAACACAAACTTCTTATTACAGGTTTTTAGTATTAAATAATCGAAAAAATTTGTTTTTAATATAATTTTTTAATAAAGTGCTCAAATTTACAAAATTAAATTTAACATTTATCGATGTCACTTAAGAAAATGAAAAATTTTTTTATCGAATTTTTTAAAATTTAACACAAAGTGACATGAGTTTGAACAACTCTATCCAACACAGCCTTGAAGATGTTGAAGCTTTTGGAAGTCGATTACATATTAATACCTTTTTATCCATTGTTGTAAACAGTTTAGCAGCATATCTAATTTTAAGACATTCTACCCCGGTAATGGGAAATTACAAATATTATATGCTTTCCACAGTATTCTTTGCATTCTTAATGGATTTTCATATTACATTTATCTGGGGTTGGTATCCATTATTTCC